>JAPYZL010032538.1:0-20423 GCA_030522825.1 Platygaster orseoliae | reverse complement strand
TTTTTGTTGATATTTCCCGCTGATTTCCGAGTACCCCAAAAAGGGGCTTTTGATCCCGCATTCCATAGAAATAAAGTGGCCTTTTTTACGTATGCATGAGAAAAAAAATTTTTTTTATGAAGTTTTTATATAAGGTTACTTGATAAAAAAAGTCTTTTCACAAAAATTTTAGAAGGTCGATTTTATGAAAATTTTTATAAGATCTTAATAAGAATCAACATCACGAGGGCAATATTTCATGGCAAAACATGTACAACAAGTACAATATTTTTGATGTTCAAAAATGGTTGAAAATATTTGGGATTAGAAAAATATTTACGAAAAATATAAAAGTAACGAAATATTCATGTTCCGCCGAAAACTGCCAAAACATTTATTTCAATATTTGTTATTTAAATAAATATTTCTGGTTGCCCTGATAATAACGCTTCATTGATCGCGTATCTTGAAAATGGAGAATTATGATTGTGACGTCACAAGGGGGGGGGGTATTCAGGTCTGTAACGAAGTGTGACGAGAAGGGGAGGGGGTCAAAATTAGCTCAAAATCGTGTGACGTAGTATATGAACGGCCTCTTTACAGAAATTGATAATATTAGCAAACACTTGGAATTGAAGAAATATTAAAGAAATATGAAAAATACTTAAACTATTAAAGAAAAACAAAATTGTAAAAACAGTGACTTGATAGTCATAGAAATCGAGTTGTATTATATTAAATACATGTATGAAAAATGCTCGACTCTGAACTAAAAAATGTATATAACTTTACAACTCCAAAACTCCTAAAATTGGAAAATCTCATTACTAAAACCAGATCGTCAAAGATTAAAAATCATGAAATCCCCCCAAAAATATAGTTTTTTAGTATTTCTGGAATATCTGAAATTTTTGTATTTAATGCTACCTATTCATACAATTTTCTCATATTTTTTTTGTATTTTTATAGATTCTTTGGATTTTGAAGGTTCACTTTATAGATTTCTACAATTCGATGCCAAAGTATTCTAATTAACAGCGATGTTGAGTTTTTATTATTTTTAAAGATTTCTAATTTATTTGTGAATTGCTATTATAAATTTCTAAAATTTGATTCTCTATGCTTACAATTTCAATAGATTTTCAGAATTTTTTTAAAGGCGTCGGGGAAAATTCTATTTTTTCAAATTTAGAATATTTTATACATTTTTTATATATTTGTACTTTTTAAAAAGTTTATTAGATTTTGTAGCTTTTTATAGTATTCTTATAGATTTATGGTACTTATTTCAATAGATTTTTATATATGTTTTTTAGAATTCCAGGGTCTATAATTTCAGGTTTTATGGATCATACTTATTCATTCAGATTTTTCACAAAACGTTTCTTTTACAGAATTTTCATACTTTTAGTATATTTCAGTTTGTTTATGATTCGAAAACCTTTTTGGTATTTTGAAGAATTTCTGTCTGAACTTCTAGAACTTGAAGCTCGAGAGTTTCAAAGTTTCTTAGATTTTCAACATTTTTTTAAATTCTATTTTTTTTTTTTTTTATTTTTTTATTATTCAATAAGTCAAAATATTTTCTGAAATATCTTTTTTTCTACATGATCCTAGCTAAACATCCATAAAATTATAATTCCTCTAAAACAAAGATTACTATTATTTTTTAAGTCTCTGATATAAAGAACCTGAATTCTATTGAAATTCGAGAAATAACAAAAAACCATTTATTACATCCTCTAAATTTTAGTAAGTACATTTTTTCTCATTGTCACCTACTTATTAATATTATTTTTATTCTTATTTTTATTGACTAGTCATTTTTAGAAATCCTCATTATTCAGTCAACGCATTATTTTGTTACTGTTTGTATTGTGATTGCATTTCAACTTCATCATTCTTGTTTTTTTTATTTTTACATGAAATAATTAATAATTTTACCTGAACTTCAGGAGGTGTTTGAACCTTCAAAACCATCATCTGCCTACGCGCCTGCACCTAAAATTTTACCAAAAAAATTAAGTTTATACGAGATAATTTATGATCAAGTGTCGAAACGCAGATGCGAAAAACATGGACACAACAAAAACACCTTCTAGTGTCTCCACTGAATCCTCGTTCATTGTCAAAGATTCTACAATAGTTGATTTCGTTCCGAATTTTGAACGAGAAGAGCTTTTGAAAGAAATCGATTACAGTTGTAAGTTTCTCAATTATAACTATTCCATCTTAAGTAACTTACAGTCGGTATAGCAAGACAAAAAAATTTTTTTTCAAAATAACAGTAGATACTTTCATAAAAATATTTTACATGAAAAGATATCCCAAATGCAATGTGCTTTTTCTGTAACACTAAGTAAGTAAGTAGTACGTTTCTAACTTATGCTACTGATTATAATGACAAAAATGCATGACAATGACATAATTTCAGTTCGACCAAAAGTGATTCAAGCTCGCCGAAAAGCTCTGCAAACATTGAAAAGCTTCATACCAAGACCAGTTGTGCAGGCCATAGAAAATGGAGAATCGATAAACTATCTCACTGAAATCCGACAAGTTGTCATAGTTTTCGTCAACGTAATCGTAAAGAATCTTGACAGGAGTGATCTCATCAAATTTGTGGATCAATCATATCGACTTGTTTGCAAGTAATATATCTCACCTCATACAAAGGGCAATTTTTGCAGTTATTTTTTCGAAATTCAAAAATTGCAACAAAAGTGGTATAATCTCAAAATTTTTAACTCCAGTTCATACCGAGGTTCATATTATAATGAATTTTACGGAGCTCATTAAATTTTCGGAATTTCATTGTAGAATTGTTGGAATGATGCAAGGCTGCGTGAACAAAACCTCTCTCTTCGACAAAGATCTCATGTTCCTGTGCATTTTTGGTCTGCGAGGAGCCAAGGACTATTTGGAATCACGTCGAGGTTTGCGCTGTGCCACGAAAATACGCAAAGAACTAGCCAAAATGGACAACGTCATTTCTGCGAGCACTGGCGTCACCACAGGGATGACTTATTGTGGTGTCGTAGGTCATATACTGCGCCGAGAATACACAGTCATCGGCCAAACCGTCAACAAAGCTGCACGACTCATGTGTGCTTATACCAACAAAGTGCATATCTCTTAAATAAAATTTTTTTCCAATTAACGGTCAGCAATCAATTATATACAACATACACGGAAAAAACAATATGGCTGTCATAACCTCATAAATAGTAACATTTCCCCCAACTATTTTCCCGGTGTAGACAATCTCACTTGTGGTTGGTGCAACCACATTAAAAGTTACTACAAACTTCACAAAAATTGCAGTATCTTTTAATATTGTTGCACTAACCTCAAATGAGGTTGTGACAACCATATTACTTTTTTCGTGTAACAAGTTAAAAAATATGATATATCAAAGTACGAAAATTAACTATTCATACTCTTGATTTCAACGGAAAAATTCGCAATTCGTTTTATTACTACATTTTACAATAAATTGTAAAACTGAAATGAAGTGTTAGTTATGGCCTATTTTTTTAATATTTTCAATAGGAGCCTCCAAATTTAAAAATTGAATTTTTCAAGCCGAACTAACATTTCAATCATTTGCATATGGTTTTTCAAAGGTCGTTTGCGACAGAGAAAGTTATCTGCAGTCACATATGGAAGCGAAGCATTTCAATCTCCAAGAACCCAAAGAGTTGAAAGGAATCTCAAACGTGGGCCCAATTTACGAATTTCTCGAGCAAACTCAGTTATAAAAACACCATTCTCATTGTTATTAACAATACAAAAGGAAAAGAGAAAGTTTGAAAGTTAATGTTTGTTATTAGATATACGAACACGGATTTGACAATAAACAAATATCCCCTTCTTGGCCGGGACATGGAGATTAAAATTTTTCTGCGAATGGTCAAGAATATGCTTGAAATACGAAAAATACGGAAACAACGAAAAAACGCTAGATCGGTTTACAATACATTGTTCATTAAGTAATTTTGTAGGATAAAATGTTGAAAGTTTCGGAAATTCGAGATTTTGCAACTTTTGGTATTTCGTATCATTGAATCGAAAATATTTATTGTCTAATCCAGAATTCGAAAAACTAGAATTTTCAAAATTAATACATTTTATTTTGGACACGCAAATATCTTTTTAAAATTTGGAAAATGATAAAAATCTGAGAATTTTGACATCCTTATTCCATTTTTCTCGGGCTTTTCAGAATTTCGAATTTTGAAATATTTATTCTGAATTTCAATATTTCATACTCTAATAACGTTAAATAAAAATGTTCCATCTTGAAAATGGCAAAATACTTAACTTTTTTATGACTTACAACTAATTAAATTAAATATAATTAAATCATTGACTTCTAAACCCTTTTACAGAGCAGACGCAAGAATGGGAAAAACAAGATTTTTGGATGAACTAACCGAAGTGATTCCAAAAACAGTCCCTTTTAATTACATTGGACTCACTTGGAGAGACCATCAAGTGATTATTAATTCAAAATCATTGAAAATCAAGGTCACCTAATACCTAAAAATTCTACCAAAATTTTACAGAAACCTTACACCTTGATGAAACTTATGTTTTCAAGCCCACTTGGGTTTGAAATAAATTCTACGACTGAACAACGACAAACTAAATTGATGGCCAAACTTTCCAAATACAATGATATCAAACATTTTTGCGCACTTAATGAAGTTTTCGACGTCAAGTTCAACTTGGATCCCGAATACGCTAACATGAATTCACGGGAAAAACACCGAGTAGTGAAAAAAATTCTTATTCGGCTCATGTACAGTTGTTTCCGAATACTTTGGGTCATAATCGCCGATGACGCCGAATATTCAGATTTACATTCAATTGCTCTGATGTCTATCCTTGCGAGACAAGATTTGGTTTTATTCGTAATGAGCTTTGGACACAAAAGAAGAATTAATTATGAAATCCTATCTGTGGTCCCAAAAAGAGTGCAGGTTCGAACAAAAAATATCTGAAATATTCTCTATAGAAAAAAGATGTAAAGGGCGAAAAACTGATCATTGTTTTATTGAAAACTTAATTTGTTACTGATGGAAAAAAAAATTGTTGTCAACAGTTTTATTTTACAAATTTATACTAAGACATTTCTATACAAAAATACAAAATATTATTATTAACTTGACTGAAAAATCACAAAGAATTATTCAGTATTTTATATCGTATAATTTTTTAATAAGCATTTTTATAAAATGAATTTCCCACAAACAAAGTATACGGTAAATTTCTATGAAAAAAGGAATGTCTTTTATTTTTGGATGACTATGATTGCAATAAAAAATATTTCAAATTTTACGATTTTTGGGTAAGAAACTTGATCACAAAATGTGTAAATAGTTAAAGGACTTTTGATCATACATTTCTTCTAAAAAATTATTTGAAAAAAATTACTAATAAATCAAGAAAAAACATTTTATAATAAAGAACTCTTTAAATTAATCTAAATAATGTTATTAACTGAAACGATAAACCAAAAGGGTGGATTCGTGTTTATATATTAAAAATTTTTTATTTACCATTCGCTGTCATAATTTCAATCCCAACAGAATCAACCTGTAATATAAAAATCTCAAATATTTCTTATAAAGAATTATTTTTAATTAATTAGCATATATTTTTCGGCAAGTCAAAACAAATTCACCTGTTTTGTAATATTTTTGTAATTCATTTCAGGTAATTCATCTACTAGGTTTGGATAAATGTTACCACGCAGGGCTAACTTGTCAAATTTTGGACGTGGAAGCTGTACCTGCTGAAATTGAGAAGTAATATCCTGCAACTAAAATTTTTCACTGACTCTAATTTAGTAGCAAAACTATTGCTAAATGGATAAAAAATAAGAAAAAACAATTCAGAACTGTGAATAAAAAAGACTAACAAAGTGTGATAAACAAAATCACACTCTACACACAAAAGGAAACGTTTGGTTCAAGCAACCATTCATTTAATAAAATATGGACTTATGGACCAACCGAAGTTTTAAGTATAACAACCAATATGAAATTTTCATAATGAAAACTATAGTTGTCACATCAAAAAATTTGGTTGTCCCATTTTTACAAATGATTTGGTTGCTGCAACCAAACATTTTTTTGCACCAAATGTTGAAGTTAGCATTGACTAAACTTTTAATGTAACGTTGGACGATTTTCCTTTATTTCTTATGAAAAACTGACACCTAAGATTTTTTTTATACAAACATCTAGTGTACTATTACTTTCCATCGTGTAGAATAATCCAAGAAAAAAGCATGGGAAATCCAGGATGGATTGAAAGTTACCTGCTCAGTCTAATGCAGGTCAAAGGTTTGATCACCAAAAAAGTCACTCTTGAAGAAAATAGCGAACTGGGTCTGGTGTCCCCTCCTTACAATATGCTTCGAAGGTTATACCGTATTATTTTTCATAAAAATGCTTGTCATGAAAATAAGAATAACGAAAAAATATCTTCTGACAGACTGAACAAGACACTTGTGGACGATCGGGATTTAAACAATCGAGAAGATAGATGGGATATGTACCGATTCACTTACAAGGTATATTTGAAAAAAGTATTATTTTTACACTTTCGTGCTAAAGTCTATAGACAATCATTTGTAAACTATAAGAAAATAACTGCAAAAACGTTTCATACATTTTCTCATGCAAAAAAAAAATTTTTCTGCCTACGCTTCTGACATTGGTAAAATATTATTATTTTCAATAAACGATTTATTGACAGTGTTAATTGAAATGTCTTCATTACTGCGAATAAAAATATGAAATGAAATCCTAATAAATTTTGATGTTCAGAAACCTTTTTACGGCAGTGTTTAAGATGATTTCTAGCGATTTGTTTTAATCTATCACGTATTCCTAAAAATATTCAACTAATTCATTTTTTTTTCTCGTATTTCTTTATTCAATTAAGAAGTAATTGGTTTTTTAATTAGGACAGCGAGAGCGAATCCTCGGAACCGACGAAATCCATTAAATCGAAAGATAAAAAAGTCAAAACAATGAATGTCTGTCTGATATCACCGGATTTCATTTTACAAGATTTTGATACAGAAGCCACAGTTGATTGTAATGCAATCGCAACTGAAAAAATTAAATTAAAAATTCTCAATGGTCACTTCAAATACGATATGACCTTAGAAATACTCAGTCAAAAGTTCATAAAATAATTTTTTTAAATTAATAAATAAATTTTTATGTTCAGGTATTTTTTTATTAATATAGATTGATAATGCTAACAATATCATTTAACGAAAAATTCAATAAATAATTAATAATAGTTACAATAATATAATAATCATTAATAATCATTACAAGGTTATTTTCTTACTAAAAAATTTTATTCAGTTTGTCCAAAAAACTCAATAGCCACTCGCGTTTGAAAGTCACCAACTGAATGTTCAGTTCCAAAAAAACAAAAATTCTATTTTTCAGCTTTGATATTGAAAGTTTTCGATGCACTCAGTTTAACTGAACAATTTCTCTTGAAATGCGCTTCTGTACTTGGAGAAATAATAAATAGAGATATTCTCAAGACCCTGATGAACGGAATATCATCTCGTAACATAGCACTCGGTGAACTATTGAAAATTCTATAAATATTTCAAAAAATAAATCCACGTTTTCTCAGAATACTAACACGAACGTTATTTTTAAGCTGTTAGAAAGTTGTTCGAACTGCAAATACTGGGATGTGCCAAGGGAAATTTTCATAGAAACCCTGGACCTATAAAAATTTATGGAAGCACCCGACATTCAAAAACAGAAAAATTAATAAGATGTGATTGCACAAATGCTGTGATAGAAGGTGTTATCTATTTTCCCTCAATGCATTTAAAAAACTGTTTTTTGCCTTACAGTAAATTTGTCACTCAAACTTTTGATTGATTTTTCATTTTAAAAAGTAAAAAAAATTCCAATTTTGAGTGACAGTATTTTGTCTTAATGTAGAGCAAAAAATTCACTGAGAAATTTTCTGTTACAGAAAATTTGTACTCATTGCCAAAGTATTCGTTTTGTGCTCTTATGAGATTCCAAATGAGCGATTTCCGGCAGGCAACTTACAGGTAATTAAGTTTTTTCCACATTCGCGTGCATGTGGAATTTTTTTGAAAAAAAAAAAAAACAAAAAAAATTTCTGAAAAAAATTTTTTTTGTCTATAGGTGCATATAGTTGTTAGTTTTAAGTATAGTTGCACATCTGTTTACTTTTCCTGCCTAGGCAAGTAAAATAGTACGGAAAAGTAATGAAGTTCACTGTACTCCAATAGCTTACTTTGCGGACGGTCTCTGAGTACGAAATGTTGCGTTTTGCTGAGTGTATTGCAAAAATAATATTTATTTACCTTTATAATAGGTTATTGACGGAAATTCAAAAACATGAGTTTCACAACAAAGCATTGAATTACCTTCAGAGGAATATTCGGCGATGTCGTGCCTGTGGCGAACGTCCATTTCACAAACTTCTGGGAGTAACGAGTGTTGTGACTGACGTTGTGAAGCTGGCTTTATGGGAGTCAAATGATGCCATGTCATTTTCGAACGAATCTTTCAAGATTTTCAACTCGAATGACGGTCAGTTACGAATTCACATCTGAAAAAAAAGCAAAATTCTCCATGAATTCTAACACGTTTTTACGCATTGAAAAATTTCGATGCAATTGTGAAACTTCTTACGTCCTATGATAATACAATTTTTAATCATTAATACTACCATTTTAAACTGTGAAGGACTAATTTTTATACAGTAGATTAGCTAAGCCTGTTCTGGTCCAAGAGTCCCCAGAGCCTGAACCGGCTTAGCTTATCTACTGTAAGGAACTAATTTTTTGTCAGCGGCAATAGCACTTCTTTAAAATGGTACTGTGGTAGGACATAAGAAGTTACACTTTGTGAAACTTCTGAGTCAGCGGAATGAAGTTTTAATTAAAATCTAATAAGTCCCTCTACATGTCAAAGAACTGGAATCACCATTGGTGGAGCATCCAAAACTCGTTTCCGAAGAGATAAAAATCCCAAAGAGTAACAGCACGTGTTCATTTTCCCACATCGATTTTATCAACTGCAAATGCTACTTAATTTTAGCCACTGCGTACACCCAAATTCTCGAGCATTGTTTCAGTATAGGTAACAATTTTCATCTCATACTTATAATTAAAAAAAAAGTTTATTAGAGGCTTCGTCTCACATTTTCGTAATTTTTGGTTTCTAGATCGTTCAGATGTAGCATTAAGTGCCGTTATCGAATTTGCTGAAGTTTGTTTGGCAGCTGGTAACGTACCCCAGGCTCGAAAACTTTTAAAAGAAGGGGAAGAAATTATCCACCAAGTAAAAAAAAAATCATCAGTCGATTTGTTATTACCTGAAAAGCTCTTTATAACTTTTAAAAAACTGCAAAAATTTTTTTAGATGAGCAATTTGTACAATGAAAACTACGTTGTCCTGCCATACGTGAAAGCGAGAATACAAACCCTTTTAGGAAAATATTACTTGATGAATGGAGCAATAAATCAGGCTGAAAAATATTTTGAAAACGCAATACAAACATTAGGTTACTCTTTTCCAAAAAGAAAATTCGCAATCAAATGGAAAATTTTCATACATTCGACAAAGCAGAAAATTTTCTTATCGTTTACGAGTAAATGCAAGTCCCGATTCAATGACAACAATATGATTCTTTTTTATCAACAACTATCCATCTCTCTCAGCCACATGTTTGCAGTTTCTCGGGTAAATAAAAAATTTAATTAATGTTTATGTCTCATATTTCATGAAACGAAGAAACTTTTTTTCGTAATTGCTAGATGAAGAATATGAGTGATCGTGCTTTTCTAGCTGCTATATGGAGTTTTAATACTGCGATAACGACGAGTAATGATTTCTTGATTTTGTGTACTGCATACGCGAACATGATCACAGCATTTAATATTTACGGTCATGGCAACAAGTAAGTAAAAAATTAAATTTATTTGCATAATTGGAAAGTTGAATCATTTTTTTTATTGCTGATATCGTTAGTTTATCAAAAAATATCAGACACGTATTTTCTCTTTTTGTCATGTCTCAAAAATTGACGGAAACACATCGTTTTAAAAATTATAACAATCTGACGTCATCTTTACTATATAACGTAATTTGCGAGATCAGTGTAACAATGTATGCGGAATCAAAAATTCACATGTCCTTTAAAATAATCATAATAATAAATAATAATAATAAATTAAAATAAATTACGATCTCTGAATTTACGAGTTTTGAAATTCTCCATTCTAGAATATAATATTCTAAAATCCATTATTCTAAGATTTCCAAATCTCTGATATTCAAATCTATAATTTTAGATTTTCAAATTACAAACTACATTTTTTTTTATTTCCATAGATTAATATTCCAGTTCTGCAATCAATAACTATAGATGTTTTTATATATAAATAATATACAATTATCAAAAAGTTTGTAAAGTTGTGTGATTTATCAATTATTCACCAGCTTAAGGATAGAAAGACTCGAAAAAAGAGTTATGAGGCTCTGCAAGCAGCACAAAAATGACGTAGAATTGCAGCAAGTTGAAGCCATCGCCGAATTGTATTTCCGGGTGTTCACATGGCGCTGGTGCCAAGGATTAATTTCGGAAGCCATGAAAATCGGATTAATGGTGTCTAATCTTGCTCACACTGTGCGCTCAGTGACGTTGCAGCTTGATGTGCTGCAAGGATTGATTCATCTTTTGATGACCGAATGCCGATATAGCGAGGTGGTGACAAATCTTCGAGAATTAGGTTAAAAGTTCTTCCAGTAAAATCATTAATAGAAGTCATTCATCCCAAATCATCCAGGAGATTCGTTTTAGTTTTTTTTCGGCTAAAAATGTTTTTAATGATTTTTTTCATGTTTCTCCGTAAGGAACTTTAAAAATTTCAGCTAAAAAGTTGATTCTCTTCAATTTTTAGAATTTTTATTTCTTTTAATCGCTTAATATCAAAGCTGGAAATCGTCTAAACTTGATTTAGGTTTTTTTTGCAAAAGTGATTTTCGGAAAAAAAATTAATTTGAAAATACCGACATCGATTCAAAAACACATTTATAAATTTCTCTTTCAAAGGATTTTCACTGTCTGGCATTTGATTTGTTGCTTAAAAATAAAATCGGAATAAATTATCATAGTTAATTAATGAAAAAACATCAAAAATATAATTTAACAGGCATTGGATAATGACAAGTACTAAAATTATTATGAACAAATGACATGTTAAACTTCTAAACTGTTCCAATAATTATAGTTCCTGAAATAAAAATAAAAACATTCATCTTGGTGATATGAGCATAAAAATAATAAATTTCAACAATTTTTTGTATCAGAATCTATCGCTCACGAAGACATGGACAAATCAGGAAAGCTCTGGTATTACGCCTTTTGCATTCATCTTCTCCTGGAAACTAAGATCGTAATTTTGCCTATCCACAAATGCGAGCAGTTTTATTTAGAAGAAAAACAAGGTTTCGTTAATATGCGGGATCCTGAAGCTGAAAGACGATTCTTGGCGTGCATGTGGTTGTGGTAAGCTTGAAATTGATGGAGTAAAAACAAAGCTGACGTGACCGCTGTGGACTCAGCAGTACTTGCAGATCGAGGGTTCTCTCAAAATCGTCTTCGAATTAGGGAGTTTTTTATCATTCAGAGAGATTTTTAAGGAAGTGTAATTTTTGGGGAGATTTGAAGAGGGATTCATAATTAGGTAGTTTTAAAATAACTGTAGATGATGAAAGTGGAGCACTCATGAAAATCAAGTATTTGTTTCTAAAACAAATACTTTGTTTCTGAAACAATCCATACTTCCGATTCAGAGATATTTTTTTTTCGAAATCCACATCTACCTCCGTGTTCAGTTTCTGATTATCTCAATACGAACGACACTATTATTGCCCACTTCCATTCTCAGTGACATTCGAAGATTTTTCTCAGCGTGAGCTTGGTATAATCGTGTTTGTCAGCATGATTAATTCTTCAGCGCACAAGTCAGATGAAATTTCGTTACGTGAAAAATGATCGAAGAATTGATCAACTCTCGTCATTCTCTATTTCTGTTTCTACAATATTCTACAAAGGTACACAAGAATTGCCGAATGGGATATTGCCCGCGAGTGGGAAAACAAATCATGGGCATTGCAATCTGTTTCCGATGAAAATTCTGCGACGATAGCCAACACGCACTTGAAGCAATTGGAGGCCCTTTTGATTCGTTACGGTAATCAATCAAAGTCGCATAGTTTAACTTTGTGAACTGATTTATACTACAACAGGCTTTTTTGCAGTTCATGAAATCAACTTCAGAAACACCAGAGCAATGGGAAAAGTGAATGAAAAAATTGTAACACAGTTTAAGATTGCAAAAAAAATGTCTCGAATTATTTGCATATATCCACAGTGAGGTTTCAGAATGATTTGTTAGTTTAATTATCAATTTTTCACTACTTCAGTATTTTTTCGTTACAGATATTTGTTTTTCAAAGCATATTATAAAATAATCAAACGAAGAAAAAAATCATGCTTTCGGTTGCTGAAAAAAGTGAAGGAGATTACGCAAAATTCGAATAATTTATTTTTGTATCAATGGGCTGATCATTGTAAACAAGTAATGTATTTTAACAGTATTGCTTTATTTTTTATCACATTTAAACTGATGAGTCTGAAAATGATTGTTTAGAATATCAGTAAAAAAACCAAAGTAAATGTCTACATTGACAAAATTCTAGAATAGAAGTTGTAAGACAATTCTTCGAAGAATTCTTGGCTCTATTTTTTAGTGACTTTCATGGAAAAAAATTAATCATAGTAATTTTCTAAGGCATGGAGCAATAAAATGAGTCAGATTGAATCTGGTTCGTGGAACACTAGAACCAATTGGCAAAACATCACAGAAAAAGATGTCATTGCTTCATTTTACACCTTACCACTACCAAACAATGTCCAAGACAGTCTCTAAAAAAAACCACTGTGAGACCGACAAATGCGGATTAGTTTGATTTAATAGACAATTGTTCATCCAAAAATAAAGTTTGTCTGACAAATAAAATGTTTGTTTATGTTTTTACTTCGAAGTTCTACTTTTATTTGAAATAATAAATAATTTGTACATACATATTTGGTATCTTGAAAATACTGTGCAAGATGAATATTATATAAATTTCGCAGATCTGAATAACGTAAAAATCAAAGTTTATTGAGTGATTATAATTATCAGGTTACTACTAAAATAAATAAAGTACGAATTATGAATAACATGCAATTTTTTATGTAATTAATATTTAACTGAAATGTTCACGTCGAGACACATATAGTTAGAACTTTTTAGAGATTTTAATGTATTCGATTTTAATTTCATACGTACTATTTATTTTTTTCATTTAATACTCTCAGAGATATTATTATGACTTATTTATGACACTTAAGATTTTATTTTTTGCATTTTTTATGAATTCAGAATGTTTATGGATGTTCGATATTTTTCTACTATTATATTATAATATGATCTTTTGTATTCTTATACAGTGTATTCTCACATACATTATTCACTACATCATAATTTGTAATAAAAATTAATAAAACAATTCGAAAGCTTTCTACAGTTGCAACTTTTTCAAAGAGATTTTTTACTACCACCTATTTTCTATTTTACTCAAACGTTTCTCAATTCTCATCTATGATGTTCTCATGAAAAAATGAATTATTGTCAGAATTTTAAAAGCAATGACAGAAATTTTTATTTTTCTAATTTTTCGCAGAAAATATTATAATATTTTCTGCGAAATTTCTGTATACACCATCTCAAATTTTCGTTATACTTAAATAATTTTCAACTCTTGTCCATGGTGTTCCTATGGGAAAATGAAAGATCGTCAAAATTTCAAAACTAATAGCGAAACTTCTAAGGGCCTTCAAAGTTTCAAAAATTTTTAAAGTTTCCAAAAATGAAAATTATTTTTCCTCAAAATTACAAAAGTCGTCAAAAAACTTTCGCAGTTGCAACTTTTCGCATGAAAAATAATCTCCCATCTCAATTTCCCGTTTAAATAAAAAATTTCTCAACTCTCGTCCATGGTGTTCTTATGGGAAATAAATGGTGGGGAGCGAGTTCGGCACGGTCGCGCACTTGCTCGCGCTGGTTCGCATCACGGCGACTTTTCAAACTATTTCAGTGCCTTCAGAGCAACGCTCGGAGCTGGTTTTATGTAGCTCTGCAATTGCGTTCGCGTCAAAAATACCGGCTTGCCTATCCTAGTAAAACAAATAAAGTGTTTCAAGTTTTATATTCCCTTAAAGTGCCTTTGATTCAGTGCTCCGTTGCCAAACAAAAAAGTCATCAAAACTGGAGATCCGATATTATGTGATAGTTCGTCGCTTAATGAAGGTAAAAATTATGCACAAATTCATTACACACTTCTCAGTTGAATAAAAATCTCATTTTTCGTATTCTTAAATATTGAATTTGTTTATGTATGATATTCTTAGATAAATATTTTTATTGTTTTGAAATGGGTAAAATTACTCGGTTTCTTTGCGAAATTTTCCTTCCACGACATTTATTTATTGAATAAATGTTTCTATTCGAGCGCTTAATGAGATCTGATACTCGATTCTCCCTCAATTTGTCGCCGTTAATTTAACGGTCTCAAATCGAACATTAAATATTCATCGCGCCAACAATGTGACATTAATCTCTCTCCCTTGTAGGCTTCCGGGTGATAGCTTTCCATAGCGGCAACTCGTACCGCCGATACAACTAAACACATGCGTTTACGGGCTCATCTCAAATTACGTTCTACTCATTTTTATCGCGTGAGATGTGCTTCTCAAGGAGGTGCTTATTTTTCGCGAGTCAGCGTTTAAACGTCGAACATTTAGTATCATATTAAAACACGAGAGTGAAAGTGGAATAAAAATTATACCACGAATAAAAATCGGTTGAAATGCATATTACGATGAAACTATTCTAGGAAAATTTATTTGAGTCCTACGGAGAAAAAAATAAGTTATTACTTGAAAGTGCATACTTGAATATCAATCAAGTATAAATAAATTTATATTCAAATACACATTTCTACGGGTTTTTTCAAAAAATCTGTCTCGATATTTATTTGAAAATCTATAAAAATATTTAAAATCTTTAGCAAACTTTGACTTCTAGAGCATCGAATTTCGGAAAACAATATAGACATTCATAATATCAGAAAGCCCATCAATTTGTATTAAAAAATGAGGAAATGTAGGAAATACTGAAGGTATTAGAAAAAAACAAAACTATTACGACAGTGACTTGAAAATGACACGCCAAAATTTATAGAACTTTGAGACTCCGAAATTCGTAAAACTGAAAAATCTTATTACTGAAAGCAGATCATCAAAGATTGAAAATAATAAGATGCCATTAGAAGTTTTTTTTTAAATGCTTAAGGATTTTTTCGCTAAGAATTTCAAAATTTCTATATTTCATGTATTTCAGATTTTTTTAAATTATAATTTCTATATTTTTTGGCATTTTTGTAGGTTTTTGGAGTTCTATGATTCACTTCACAGATTTCTAAAATTCGATGCTAAAATATTAAAATTTCCAACGATTTTCAGTTTCAGTATTTTTATAAATTTTTTGTTTATTTGTAGATTGGTCTAAAGATTTCTTGAATTCGATGCTCTAGAATTGTGATTTCAATAGATTTCCAATATTTTTTTAGATGTCTGGAAAAATTAAATTTTTAATATCTAAGAGTTATTTATATTTTCGTACTTTTTAAAAATTTTATAAGATTTTGTAGCGTTTTATAGTATTCTCATAGATTTCTAGCATTTTTATAGATTTTTATATACGTTTTTTTATAATTCGATGGTGTATAACTTCAAGTTGTATAGATCGCACGTATTTCATCAGAATTTTCTGAAAATAGTTCTATTACAGAATTATAACACTCTTAGTAATTCTTTAGAGATTTTTATGATTCGAGATACGTTTCAATTTTTTTTAGAATTTCTGTTAGTATTTATAGAATCGAAAACTCCAGAGTTCAAAGTTTTTTACATTTTCAACATTTTTGTAAATTCTAGTTTTTTTTTATTATTCACTAGGTTAAAACAATTTCTCGAATTTCTTTTTTCAAAGTTATCCTAGCTAAACATTTTTATTATATTTTTTCTAAAACCAGGAACGCTGTTATTTTTGAGTAATTTTTTTTTCAATTTGAGAATTAACAGAAAAATCCTTTGTTACTTCCTCTTGATTTCAGTTTTTACATTTCTCGCCATTTTCACCTATTTTCACTATTTTTCTTACTTTTTTTCATTGATTCATTTTGAAAATCATTATCATCAAGGCAACACATTATTTTGTTGTCGTTTCTATTTTCATTGTTTTTGTCGTTCATTATGCTTACTAAAAATTTATTTTACTTTAATTTCATTAGGGGTTATTGTTTATTGATAGAGCACAGCGATGGTATAGAATTTATCACATGAATTCAAAAACTTTCAACTTGTGTCACAATACAATCTTCTGCTGTATAAAAAACTTTTACAAGATTCACACAAACTTTCGTCTGTTATAAATCAACATAAAAATCATATGTTCCCATCCAACTGCACATGAACATGCAATCTTTATTGACTCATTAAGTCCATCTTGCACGTCCAAAAGTCAGCATTATGTACACATTGATGACAGGAATGTGTATGAGTAATGAAAAAATCTACGGTCAACTTGGTTGCTCCCAAGTCTTGTTCGGCGAGCTAGGGAAGCTGAAGAAGAAAACTCTTTGTTCGTTGCCGATCTGCAAATTAATATCATCTCGGTCTCAGTCTTGTCGCAATTTCACGTATCAGTATTGCTAAACATTTCCAATACATTAAAACTCGACTTATGAGAGCGAATTCACGCTGCTCAAGATAAATTGAAGAGATAACCGCTCCTGGAATTCACTGCAAGGACTTAGTTTTTTTTAGTCGATCTTTCATAATGGAAAATTATTGATTCAAATACTTAGAAAAGTAATCACTAATTTCTCAGCAGTCTGCACTAATTGCATAGTTAATTATAATTTCTTAAAAACGCAGTTAATTGCAATAAATGCAATAAACAATAATAATTGATAAATCGATAGATTTTTGATAAGAAAATGAATAATGGCATAATCTGCATTTCTGTCACTAATGGATAATTATTGATTACCCAAAATCAGTAAAATTTACTATTTCGAATTCAAAGAATTAAAAAAAAAATAAAATTTTTTAAACTGCTTCGTTCCATGTATCTGGAATTTGGAACGCAATCTTCTGCAACTGATAAAATTAGGGTTTGATGGCATACGCCTAACCCAACCTTGGGAACGAAAATGCAAAAAAGCCACTTTTGATGAGGTCTTTAGAGAGAGGTTTCTGGGAGGAAGCCCTTCCATTAACTTGGAAACGATCTGCATAGCCCGCGGTTCTGCCACCCTTAAATTTTCTCAGCCAGAGACTATTTATATCCGCCAATATGCCGGGCGTTGAAAAGACCACACAGATCGAACCTGAAAATTGCTTCTTGTTCGATTCGACTCAAACTTGAATTTCAACTTGCTCATCGTCGAATTTCGATTTCGCGAGCTTTTTTTCGTTTTGCCCAACAGCATTTAATTCCTTATACACTCGAACAGCACAGGTTTCTGCATTTTTTTCCCACCATCTTATCAGTAACCTGTGATCATCGAATTCTGTTAATGGCTTATCAATGCACGTTTCATGGCAGTGTAGCATGAAGAAAAATTATTATTTCTTTTTTTCTTCAATTTTGCTTTAGCCAATTGGCACTGATTAATTGAATCACTCATAGAAAAAATGTACATATTTGGAATCATTTTCTAGAAATTTATAAAAATACTAGAATTTAATGAGAATACTCAATAACAGTACAGGATTTCTATAATTGCTGGAAATATTACAAGTCTATAAAATACCCTGAATTCATGTGGATATGATTTTCTCAAAATTCTATGAAAATTGTTGGAAACTTAAAAATTTTGGCTGTTAAAGCATCTTAATCCAGGTACCCTTACAGAAAATGCATTAAAATGCGTGAAATACTAAAAGTACTATAAATTCATTAAATGTGTCGTGATTTGAGAAAAGATACCTTAGGGTACAAATCGTTAAAGCCTACTTTCTAATGCTCTTGAGACGGATAATGTGCCTAAACGATGGGTACCTTAAGGTATCTTTTCTCAAATCGTGTCACAAAATAATGCTAGAAATATAAAGAAAAACCGTTTTCTGAATAAACGATGTTGTTTAATCTCCATTTCTAACTCGAGATTCAACTTCAGTGGATAATTATTTGATACTTTAACATCATATTTTACTATTTTTCATAAAATATAGTTTAGAGAAACAAATGTATGCAAATTTTTTCCAAAATCGAAGTATAAAAAATCATAGATATCTAGTGCCTTCAGAGTAACATGTCGCAATTTTCGTATTTCAACAGTAGACATGAACTTAAATATTTCAAAACTTTACATAAGAACTTGGAATGTCGGTAAAATTCTAGGACAATGAAACAAAATTTTTGAGCATAGTAAAAAAAAATTGTATTCTTTTTCACGTCATTTTTCATGATATTCTTAGGTAATGAAATTATCAAGTTAACAAAAAAAGTTTTATGACTCACATTAGAAATACGATCACTTTAGAGCAAAGAACAACAAATTCTCCTTCATTTCATATCTCGAGCTTTCGGCATTTTATTTATGTTCTCTTCAGGAAACTACAATATATTACTATTACATTAATCTATAATGAACATCCATAAGTCAACAATTCAAACAATACATCTTCTCACTCTCCTACTCACAATAATCAATTGCAGTTAGCTATAGCGCATCGAAAAATTCTATACATTATGAATTCAATTCTCGTGACTCCTTAAGAAAAAACCAAGTCATAATATCCAATTCAGAATAAATTTCCACGTCACCAAATCCAATTGTCAAGAAAACAACTCCATCAAGTTTTACGACCATATTTGTTTGGATAAGTCTTTACAAACATATCTTTTCACACAATTTAAATATATGGTTAAATTCGGAAATACCCACTAAAACTCATTGATTTATTCATTCATTCAAATTTCTTACATACTCCAAAATTAAAAAATTATGTTTTTGAATTCACGTCCTGTCCTGTAACACATTCCAAAGTAGACAGAAAAAATAAGTATATCCCCCCCCCCTCCACGTTTGCGACGTTTTAAATTTCAAGGTAAAATGCAAATTGCACTTACTTAGACGTGAAGGAATCCCGTGTTCGAAAATCTGTCAATCACGTATCCTTCACAAAAAATCGCCTCGTGTACTAGAAAACCCTGCCAGCAATTCCAATCAGTGCAGTTGCGAGAACATTAAGCGTGAAAAGCCATTCTTTAGATTCCAGAATAACGCGTGAAATGAAAAGGCTTTCGGAAAGTCAAGCATTTTTCAACCTGCTAGATCCGTTCAATAAGAATTGGGCACACACGACGAAATTCGAGAGAAAGCCTTGTATCGCTGTGCGGGTCCAAAGCATGTTAGCTCGAGCGTGACTAAAACTTGATGGTTTTAAAGGGGTCGAAAACTCCCAGAGAATACAGATAACTCTTCCATGCCATTCTAAACATTACCAAAAGCGTGCAAACGCAAGAAAAAAAGAGCCGAAAATTCCCAACTTTTCGTTTGCACGCAATGGCGTAGGCAGAGGGGCGTTTTAAAGTCTCAAACCCGTGCCTAATTTCGGGTTTGTTGATTAACTATTCCATGTAATAATAAAAATTGTGATTCTTGATTTTTAATAATTTTAATACAAACAATAATGAAATTCTCTGTTAAAAACCTCGAGTTTTAGTGTATCAAATTCTATAGCTACATCTATAAAAAAAAAATTGTAAACGCTAAAAAATCCTAGAAATACTTAAAAATACGATTCAAAGCTTGTAATATCATATCCTAACGTTTGTTTGATCCATATATTCAACCAAGTCTTTGTTTACTGTAACCGAACTTGGCAAATTGCAAAATCTTGACCTCCAGGAACGAGTTTCAAAACGAAAGCTGCATATTATTCCCACACCTCGAATCCTGATCAAATGCTCTAAGCAATGTTGTTGTGAATCGTGTGTGTTCTACGTAGTCTTGAAATTGACGAAATGAAGCGAAAATTGATCATGTGAGGGTTGAAAAATAATGTGCAATACAGGTACACCTGGCCGCAAAGGTGGACGTGCTCACGATGAGCACTAGAGCGTGACGAAAACATACAGGGTGCGCCACCAAAATCCGGACAAATTCAACAAAAAATTCATTACAAATATTTGTCATGAATAAATTTATTTAAAAAAAAAACCTTTT
>JAPYZL010032533.1:0-15974 GCA_030522825.1 Platygaster orseoliae | reverse complement strand
TTTTTCATTCAATGGACTTGTCGCTATGGCCGATACCAAAAGATATTTGATATCTTGTTTTTAAACAATTTTACACTACTTTTTACGTCAAATTCATTCCGTCAAAATCATAATTTGACATAAAAAGTTGTGTGAAATTGTTCAAAAACAAGATATCAAATATCTTTTGGTACCGGCTATAGCGACAAATCCACTGAATCAAAAAAATATGACTTTTTGTGTTTCAGATCATTTGAACGTGCAAAATCATGTCAACCGTGGAGCAACTTTTTTTTCTGCAGCCTCAACTTCAAGACGTTGCCATTGCAATACAAATAAATATCTTATGAATATCGAAATTGTAATTTGTTATTAAAATAACGTAGTTCAACAAACAAAAAGTTTCATTCCAAAATATTCAATAGTTTTTTTTGCAACATCTCTAAAAAAAGTAGTAATTTTCGGGTCATTTCGGTAGAATACCTCCTTAAGTGCACAGTTAAGTGAAAAAAAATTTTTATAAGAAGGAAAGTAACATTTTCTACTAAAGCCTAGATCTTTTTATTTTTTACAAATAATTGTTTTACTTAAACTGATATAATTATGTATAAATGCATTGCTTGATAAAAAAAATTATTCTACATAAACGAAGAATATTTTTGTAACTTTTATACATAAAAAATAACGAATGACTGATAAAATTTTTCTTAATTTAAAAGTGCACATCAGGAATTTTCAAAAGAGCACAGTTACGTGAAATAAAGTTGAAGAAAAAGAAAAATTGACACTTCAAGCCTAGAATTTTTCGATATCATTTTTATACTTTTTATACATTATAGCTGTGCGTAAAGTTTTTCAATTTTTAATAACTTTTAAACGATTAAAATCATTTTACATTCATCTTGAGGCGAAAATAAACCAATGACAAAAATTAATGATTCCCATTCAATTCAAAAATTGACTAGGAATATCAAAAAATTTCTTTTAGTATATATTGTGATTTTAAACTTATTTATTCAACGCCGTGTGGAAAACGCCACTTTTCCACCCGCTCGGGTGATGAAAACTGGCATTTCCACACATTGTTGAATAAAATATAGTCCTTGACTAGTGTGGAACAATATTTTAACTCATTTGATTACAATGCTTAGATTCGTTAAGGGGGTAGTCGGGTTAAAATGACCTTTTTTTAACAACGTTTTTTTGTCATTTATTTTTGTTCAGCATTTAAAACTTTTTAATTTGTCGTGAGGCATGTTATTAACTAGCAATGAAAAAAAAAATTTTTATTTTTCATCAATATCTGGCCAATTTATGGGCGATACGATAAGGCCATTTTAAAAAACGGTCGCCATGCTTTTTCAACTTTGAGTCATCTGAAATACAAAAACCAAAATTTTTCTTATAGAGCACATACATGGCTATAGCATGAACCTCAGTTATGAAAAAATATTGATAAATAAACAAATTATGAAGAATTTTTCCATTTTTCGCCTTTTTTCCCCTTTTTTTAAACACATAACTAAGTGAATTCGTTATTAAATATTAATGAACAATCAAGACCGTGGTTCATGCGATAGCCATTTATGTGCTCTAAAAGAAAAATTTTGGTTTTCGTGTTTCAGATGACTCAAAGTTGAAAAATCATGGCAACCGTTTTTTAAAATAGCCTTATCGTATTGCCCATAAATTGGCCAGATGTTGATGAAAAATAAAAATTTTTTTTTTTTTGCTAGTTAATAACATGCCTCACGACATATCGAAAAGTTGTAAATGTTAAACAAAAATAAATAAGAAAAAAACGTTGTTAAAAAAAAGGTCATATAAACCTGATTACCCCCTTAATAAAAAAAACTTTTCCACACTACTGAAGAAATATACTATTTTCTGAATATCCCAGCCGGCATGTAATATTGCAGAAATTCGTATAATATTGCTGCAATGTACCAGTAATATTATCTTTACAAGATTGTATATGAGATCTTTTCTTTGAAATGTTGCTTTCGTAATGTTTCATCAATATTGTTGCAAGATTGAAATGTTAACATTACCCTATAATTTGATCTGTGTACCAGTAATATTTTCTCCAAAAGATTGTGTTATATGGAAAGTTACTATAATTTTAATGAGACCTTTTCTTTGTAATGTTGCTCTTGTAATGTTTCATCAATATTGTCGCAAGATTGAAATGTTACTAAATATTACTAAAATATTGCTGCAACATTACTGGAATATTGCTGAAATGCTATTTTTGGGGACATTTTCATATTGCAGGAACGTTTTTGTAGTTTTCCTGTAAAATAACTGCAACGTTACTGCAAGATGTAATATTTCACTTGTAATATGTCTGCAATCTTGAGGGGCAATATTTTATGCCGGCTAGGATATAAATGAATGAATAAAATTTGCGAAATCTCCGAATTGACGATTGTATCTAGAAATATCACTAACACCAAAAATGTTACTGATATTTATTGATATTTCTCCTTAGTGATAAATATCAGTAGTTACCGATATTTTTCCCATCCCTTTTTTTTTAAAAGTATACTGTTAAAAATTTCATTAATTTCAATTAACATTCATGTATGGTATTAACATCTAAAATAATAAACAAGTGTATTAAACTCAGACTAATTATCCCTTACGAAAAAAACAGTCAAAATTTGACTGTCTTACAGTCACTTTGACTGTAAAACTTTGGCTGTTTTACAATCAATTCAACTGTCATGCAGTCAAATTTTGCTTGCCTATAGTTAAATTTTGACAGTCAAATTGTGAGTTTTTATCAAATACAACAAAGGTCTTATTATTCTCTTACACTCTTTCAAGTAAATCGATTTGACTGTCAACAGTCAAGATTTGCTGTCTTACAGTGGATTTCACTGTCAACAGTCAACATTTGTCTGTCTTACAGTCGATTTCACTGTTAACAGTCAAAATCTGAGTGTTTAACAGTCGATTTGACGGTTGACACAAAATTCGACTGCTAACAGTCGAAATTTTACTATTTCAAAGTGAATTTGAGTGTTGACAGTCTAACGTAAACTATTTCACAGTTAACTCGAATGTCAGTTAACACTACCTTAGCCCTTACGAAAAAAATAGTCAAAATTTGACTGTTTTTTTCGTAATTTATCTATCGATTTCAATTGACGCATACTAAAATCTGCCAAGAGTATATCAAAATTCATAGACTTGTAAATTGTATATTGTATATTGTACATTGTTTAGTGCATATTGCATATTGTATATTGTACAAAAAATTCAATAAACTAGTAAATTAAAACTCAAGAGCGTTTATTAATATTCATCAACTTTGAATATTGGCTTTCAAATGCGTTTATGTAAAAAACTTCCAAGACAAGTTTATTAAAATTATTAAAACAATGTCTAACAGTGTAACGATCTTCGCGATCTCTGACGTGTCGGTAAAACAGGTCGGTAGATCTCTATCATCGTTCCCAGACTCGATCAACCATTGAAACAAATCCCTGGAGCCAATCGTGCATTATAACATAACATTCCTCAGCGAACGAGAGAGAAGGGAACGAAGGCGAGGTCGCGAAAAGCCGGCGCATTATCTCCGATTCGGCTGCTTCGGTACCGCTCTTGGAGGGAGTACCCGCGACTCCGTAGATCCCAATGCCCGCGCCGACTCGCTAGTCAAGCGCCGAACGTCCGTCGTCTCGTGCGTCCCGATTTATTTTCCAAAATCCCGCTCGCGATCGGCCAATCAGAAGTTTAAAAAAAAAACTTTTACCGGTTGTCATGGGTACCATGTGTTGTGCAGCGACGGGAACGCGTGTATCATAGAAACGCTCATGGTTTCATGATTTTCGTTAGGTTTTTGGTATTCGATGGCAGCTTTGGTATTGTGATTTGTCGAGGATTTCGTGGGGGCCTAAATATGCGCAAACGATGGTAAGTTTTAGTATAAATTGAATAAATACGAAATAGCGGTATTTCACTGATATCTGTCACTGATAGCTAAGTTGCAATGCTATGGGTGAGTTGGTGATAATTCACTGATAGATCAATGAAGATCAGTTGGTTGACTGTAAATATTTTTGTAGTTTTTCCGGTTTTCTTTAATTTATATCACTTAAAGGCGTAATTTTCAAAATTAAAATTTATGGATAAGTACACAAATTTATGCATACTCTCTAAATTCGAAATAATGGAATTCCATTGATGAACAGTGAAAAGAGGGCTACTGGTAAATCAGTAAAATTCCACTGATTTGTGGTTACTGAAAATCAGTAGAGAACCACTGAAGCATTGATAAGCAGTAATTCACTGATAGATCAATGAAGATACATTTCAAGTTTTATAATTGATCGGAAATAAATGGGTGATAAAGAAACTTTATCTAAATATTTTGGAAAGGTGAGCAAAATAAAGTTGCTCTGTTTTGGAAAAAGACACACGGAAAAAAATCTTTGGTTCCAGCAACCATTCATTTAATAAAATATGGATCAACAAAATTTTTAGATATGACAACCAAAGATTTTGGTTACGAGAACCAAAGTTTTCATTATAACTTTTGGTTGGTCCATATTTTACGAAATGATTTGGTTGCTGGAACCAAATATTTCTTTCCATGCAGTTTTTTTACTATCTTTGAAGTCGGTATTTAACTATTTTAAATTAATAGAAACGAGTATTTATAAAAGTGACTGAAAAATCAGTGGAAATTCCAATGTTTTGGATTTAGTTTACTGACTGGAAATATTTTTGTAGTTTCTCCAGTTTTCTTTAATTTATTTTACTAAAATACGTAATTTCCAAAATTAAAATTCATAGACAAGTACATAAATTGATAGATACTCTCTAAATTCGGAATAATGGAATTTCACTGATAAACAGTAAAAAGAGAGCCACTGATAAATCAATAAAATTTTACTGTTTTGGATAACAATAATTTTATAATTAATTTGAGAAACTCGAGTACAAAGAAAAAAGAAAAAAATTTCCTTTAATGGATTGCAACGATAAATTATTGATAATATATTTATATCAAACTGCACTTGTCAAATTAGAAATTATTAATATTATAAACATATCAATTGATTAACAAAGTGTAACGAAAAAAATTCTTAAGATTGTCTTCTTCAAAAAAATAATCAACGATTTCAAGGATACATTATAAATCGATTACTTGTGCAGCGCAAAATATATTAAAAAGTGAACTCTTCACAACTTCTCAAAATCAATAATTATAACATTTTTTACATTTAAATAACAATTATTAATTTTCAATAGATTGTTAAGGGATTGATGTCCTCTTGTCAAATATGAGCAATTAATAAATTATATATTTCTTAATGCGATCTTTTTGGGACTCTAGATGTTACAGAAATGATGAAAAATTTAGAATTTTTGTGTTTACAAATTTTTTTATATTTTTAATGTAGCTTGTAAATCATTAAAGAAAAATTTATTATCTGAGTTTGAAAATGATCGTTTAATTGTGAGAAATTCAAATTCGATAACTTCGAACTTTATTTCACGAAACCAAGTGTAATGTTTTGTAATAATTTCATTTGTATCAAAATTCTCTATCATTTTTCCCAAATAAATATCATGATATTTTCGTCAATAATTAAAATAATAATAATTTCAGGTTTTTTTGTCTATAAATGAATAAATAAATAATTCTATAATAATTAAAAAATAATATAAACTATAATCAAAATAATTAAAACAAAAATTTTCAAATTATCGATTATTGAAAAATTAAGTCGTGCGCATAAACTCGAGTGCATTTGACCTACATGAATTTCATCTGCTTTTTACGAACGAGATTTCGTTTGGCCGTTAACTAATTGCCTGAGTTTCTTAATGACGAGCCATATTATAAATTATTGTACGCCATCAGCGTCGTTAAAAGGAAAATCGAACGTTTTCTTTTGCCTTCACATGCGTGCATGCATATACAAATGTAGGGAGAAACGGGTACAAAGTTACGAAGACGTTATATTGCTTGCCAGACATAATCCTCTTAGATAACCCGCAGAGAAACAGCATTTTCTTTCGATAAAACTTTCGAATTCAGATTGCTAACCGTGAAAAATAGTCTTTGATCACGGATTCGCGGGTCATTCGCTCTTCTCTGTCGGAAGATCGGAAATTTATAAGCCTGCATAACCAAACATAAAAAGGAAAATTAATTCCAAGGAAAACTTGTTGTAGAATGTGTGTAATTGAGTATGTAATGTAATGTAAATGATAACATGCTGTAATCTATGAAAAAATGACTTTGTAAAATTGTAATACAAAAAAAGGATATCGCTGTCAGAATTGTCTTCTAATTATCCTCGTTTTCATCTTATTCTAACATTACATGGAATCATAGAAATTCAGAATGTTAACCTAGTCTCACAGAGGAGTACGATAATTTCCAGAAAATCGATTTCGTCAAGTGTCTTTAAATATACCAGCCATAAGATCTTCATCAAGTTCATGAATTATTTTCTTAACGTATCTTGTTTTATCTCAAAGTCTGTTTGTCTTGGAAAAATAAATTAGGCAAGGCTTCCAAAGTATGAGACTGAAATGAAAATGAAAGTATGAAAAAAATCGTGTTTGTAAAGTTCTGTTGGAGTACATCTGGCACTTAGAAGTAGTGTTTGAAGAACAAATTGCCTAAGGTAACTTGATATTCATAAGCTGAAAATTGGCCTGATATGTCAAAATATATATACACATTCGTTTCGATTCAAGTTTTTTAGAAGTTTTTAAAATATGGGTAATTTTAAATACTGATACTTTGTAATTTTGAAATAAATATATGTATTCTACCAGAAATTAAAGCACATTTTAATGTAGTTGAATATAAATTAATTAATTTCATGAAATGTCAGGTATACGATATAATTTTACAAAGAAGTATTTCGTTGAAGTTACTTTTTAGTATCTTAATTTTCGTTAGTTTGAGTTTTGACATTTTATATTTATTTATGAATTTTGCTTATTAGACTACTGTGAAGCGTATTAGAGTATTATGAAGTTTTCAGGCAGAAGATGTAATAGAAGATATAAGAAGAAGATATAATGATAATATAATACTTTTTTTGTCGCGCGACGTCGCGCTGCGTAGCGCTACGCTGTCGCGAACAGTTCGTGGACAGAATTTCTCAAATATTAATAAGTTTCTCTAACAAATAAGAAATTCAACAGCATATTTATTGTAAACAAACGTTTCACGTAGTGTAAGATGATTCAGACGTCAAAATCTCGGACTAAAGCGTCAAAGCTCATGTTTATTAAAGACATTGAGCATATTTCCCTGAGTAAACAGAAACCGTCTTTCTGGACGTCGGGAAATTTCCGGCCATTCAGCAAAACAAAGTCGCTGGCCTCGTTTCATCTCTACGAAGCTCCGCCACAGAGCCCGAGGCCGCGCGAAGACTGACCTGGGCAAGAAAACGCGGGCACAGAATCCGCGGAACAAAAAACGCGCCCCTTCCAGCGGAAGCTCCTTTTATCGCCGATGAACAATAATCGCGCCTTTCGAAAAAGGCGCGACGGGAAAACGCCAATTATTTCCCCTTTTTCGACGAACCGTGGCGATTTTCCCGTCACGAGAAACTTGGACGGAAAAATTGCCCCCGAATGAAGAAATGGGGAATTTTATTCATGGTAAAATCATTGCAGGGGACTCTTCCTCACCTCCCCCCCCCTGAGAAATTAATATTTCCCGATTTGGATAAAATAAGAAAATGTACACTACCAGTCAAAAGTTTAGGTTCCCTACTTCTAAAAATTTATATTCTTCCACAGTATCCAATAAAAATGTATTTTTTTAGGAAACTCGTATCATTTGAGTAGAATAATCAGAAATCCTGTGAATTTCGTATTTTTCAGGAAATTTTATTGACGTTTGAGAAGTTTTCTGTCCACAAACTGTTCGCGACAGCGTAGCGCTACGCAGCGCAACGTCGCGCGACAAAAAAGTATTATATTATCATTATATCTTCTTCTTATATCTTCTATTACATCACAAGATTGAAGTAGACATAAAAATTGTGAAAAAAAAATTTGTTGACAAGAATTACATCTTTTTTGCAATGGCACACAGTAAAAAATTATTTATTATATTTAATTAAAATCATGTAATATATTTTATTTATTATTTTGATGTAAATGGCTTAGAATATTTAGCGTTTTTAATTGCACTGTTTCTCAAAATTTATTATTATGCGTAAATTGTGTGATAATTGTTCTTATTAATACGTAATTGCATTCTTTTTTGATTGTATATAAATTATAAACACTAAGTTTATTGGGCAAGATTTCATCGAGTTTTCCAAAAATTTAAAACCCAATTTTAAGATACAAAATTTTTAGCTGGTATTCCAGACACTTAAACGATAAAAAAAAACTGCAGTTGAAAAATTACAACATTTGAATTTAGAAATTCTAAAAAATTCCACTGAAGATCGAACAAATGCATCATGTAAAAGCTGAAATCTCACAGAGCGCAGAAAAAATGTGGCGTAAAAACGTGATCCGTTCTCGAGGTTGAGCAATTCGAGCTCTTTGCTATTTCAACGCACTTCGTGAATACGTAAAAAGCGATCGGCGCATTTGAGCACGCGTAATTTACACGGACAGTTCAAGATTTGCACGATGTGAATATTTCTTTGTCCATTTTTCGCTGCGGAAAACAAAGCATCACAAATGGACGAGCCGTGTCAGCCGTGTCTACAAAGAGGATGAGTCAGGCAACTTTCTAACGTCACTTTAGCGGGTCACGAACCGTGTCGAGCGAGCATTCGACGAAAATTCGAACATCAATTCAGTCGTTTTGCGAATAAATTTGTATATGAAATAACTACCAATATTTTATTGAAATTCGAAATGATTTATTTTATTAGAAAAAATAAAATTAATAAAATTAATTTACTTAAAAACTCAAAAACTCAAAAACTGGAGAGATTCAAAATATCAATTATCATTTTCAGACTGATAACTCAAAGTTCTTATCGCTGTTACATCATGCTCACGATCTTTCATTATGAGAGACGAGGAAATTTTCATTACCTACTTTCTCATTGCTCGAAGAAATTTTATTTCAAGGAAGAAAAAACTTTTACAAACGAGGCAACGTGATTAGGAATCTTCGTATGACTTATAATTCACGTATCGTTGCTTTTTCCATACGAAGTAATGACAATGACGCTCGTTTAGGTTGACCCTGATACCTCGAGGCCCAAATGTCCCACCACACGGTTTACGGTATATCTCCCGTTTCGACCGCGATCGTGTTCACGGACTCGAAAACCGGTCATTATCGCTTTATTCTCCAGCATTTAAAAAAATCGAATTATTGTCAGCGACTCATTCATTTAAAAAAAAACGACGTCTACTGTCTAATTTGTCGGTAATTCGCTTACGGATAAACCACAATCTATTAAGTTCTACCATTTCAAGTTTTATAGCAAGAATTTTGAGAACAGTCGTGAAACTGGACTAGTATGAATTTTGATAACGTGGTAAGATTAGTTTATCAAAATTTTGTGTAAATTTTATGAGAGTGATTATTATTAAAAATAGTTAGGGAAATTTTTTTGAAACAATGTTGTATTTTGTTGTGAAAAAAAAATGAATCGGGGAAACCTGAAACATTAGTACTTTTTTTTTGTAAATAAAATAAATAAAATATTTATTATTCTGGTAAATTTTACAAGTTTGACTATTGTTTTAAATGGCTAAAGAAGTTTTTTTGAAAGAATGTTGTATTTTGTTGTGAAAAAAAATGAATCGGGCAAAACTAAAACATTAGTACTTTTTTTGGTAAATAAAATGAATAAAATATTTATTATTTTGGTATATTTTACAAGTTTGACTATTGCTAAAAATGACTGAAGAAGTTTTTTTGGAAAAATGTTGTATTTTGTTGCGAACATAAAAAACGATTCGGGAAAATGTAAAACATTGAAATACTTATTTTTTTTGGTAAATAAAATACTTATTATTGAGGTCAATTAAACATGTGTGACTATTGTTGAAAATAGCTGGAGAAACTTTTTGAAAAAAATGTTGTGTTTTGTCGTGAAAATAAAAAACGAATCAGGGAAAACTAAAATATTGATACTTTTTTTTTGGTAAATTAAATAAAGAAAATAATTATCATTTTGGTAAATTTTACAAGTTTGACTATTGTTTAAAATGGCTGGAGAAATTTTTTTAAAAAAATGTTGTATTTTGTTGTAAAAATAAAAAACGAATCGGAGAAACCTAAAACATTGATACTTATATGTATATTTTGGCAAATTAAATAAATGAAATTCTTATAATTTTACTAAATTTAACGAGTGTGATTATTGTTTAAAATGGCTAAAGAAGTTTTTTTGAAAAAATGTGTTTTGTTGCGAAAATAAAAAACGAATCAAAAAAACCTAAAACTTGATACTTATTTTTTTGGCGAACTAAATAAATAAAATACTTAATATTTTGGTAAATGTTACAAGTGATAATTGTTTAAAATGGCTGAACGAGTTTTTCTAAAAATGTTGTATTTTGTCGCGAAAATAAAAAATGAATCGGGGAAACCTTAAACATTGGTACTTTTTTTTGGCAAATAAAATAATAAAATATTCATTGTTTTGGTAAATTTCACAAGTGTGCCTGTTGTTTAAATTAGCTGGAGAATTAAAAAAAATGTTGTATTTTGTTGTTAAAAAAAATGAATCAGGGAAACCTTAAATATTAGTACTTTATTTTGGTAAATGAAATAATAAATAAAATATTGATTTTTCTGGTGAACTGTATAAGTTTGACTATTTTTTAAAATGGCTGAAGAAGTTTTTTTTTAAAAATGTTGTATCTTGTTGTGTAAATAAGAAACGAATCAGTAAACCTGAAACATTGTCACTTATTTTGTTGGTAAGTTAAACAAATAAAATAGTTATTATTCTAGTGAATTTTTTTAACCGTGACTATTGTTGAAAATAGCTGGAGAAGTTTTTTTAAAAAAATGTTATATTTTGTTGTGAAAATAAAAAATGAATCGGGGAAACACGATCAGAATAATATAATTTTTTATTTTCCTTTTAAAATAAAAAAGAAACTAATTTAATAATATTAATATTGTCTATTTTATTTAATTAAATCATTTTTGGTAAATAAAATAAATAAAATAGTTACGATTTTGGTAAATTTGTGTATTATTATTTTTTTTTTATTAATTGGATAGAAGAAAAGTATTTAAAAAAACTAATTGTATAAGTTTTCTTGATTTTCTCACGTTTTTAAAAATATTTTGTCGTTTTTGGGAGTTTAAGACCAGAGGTTTTACTCAGTTTTTCTTGGTTGGGTCATTATACTGTAGTATGAAATTCGAATCTTGAAACTAGCGAGAAAATGTGTTTAAAATACTACATAACCTGGAAAAAACCACGGCAAATAATAGAAATTTTATAAAAATACAAAAACCATAGAAAAAAGAAATGAAACTGAAAGCAACACTAAAATTCCTTCTGAAAACTTTAAAATAAATTATAAATGTCTTTTAAAATGCTTAAAAGAATATACAAAAAACTGTATGAAAGGATAAGAAATCTGGAAGAACTCCCAGGAGCTCTTAAAATTTAAACAAAAAAAAGCAATAAGCTGTAAATATGTGCGTGAGCGTCTTTTTATGTAGTGTGCAGCACACAGACGCCACGCACACTTACAAAATCCGCTCTGTGAATGTTGTAGGATTCCAAAATACACTGGAAGTAAGAGGTTCTGATAGCCGAGTGGATTAAGTGCGTGTACTTATTTTCACAAGGTCGTGGGTGTTCGAATCCCGTGATTGGGCCAACTTTTCCATCCACTTCTAGCTCCGGGTTTTGTATTTTATGTAATTCCTGGCGTTCCCTACAGTGGTAGAGATCATAATTATAATATGTCAGCTTTTGTCATTAACTTCGCAATTTAAATGCATTGTTAATAACATTAACGACGTACAAAATTTTTTTTTTTAATTTCTCACGATTATTACTTGTCTATCACGAATTATGACAATTTTTTATCACGATTCCTGGCAACACGTTCTTTTTCATTTTTTTGAATGAAAAAACTTTTATAATTTCTTCTTGTTCGCCAATTTCTGCAACACATCTGTTACTATTTCTTTCGTAAGGAAAACTACGAATTCTGACAAAAAAATTATTTTCTTTTACGATTTCTGGCAATAAAAAGCATTAAATTTTGTGTGACACACTGATGAACTGAAAAATAATTTTATTAAAGAGACTGATAAATTTTAAAAACTTTTAACTGAGTAAAACTTCTGGTCGTAACTACATAATATACTATTTCCTAACCAGATTTTTTAAAAACCACGATTTCCAAAAGCTTTTTCCAATTTTTCAAAAAAAGTATTACCGAAAATTTTTAAGTTTTCAATATTAAAAAAAAACTTTTATTTACTGACAATGATTTAAATTATAGAGCAGAATTAATTTAAATAATGCACTTGATATCATTATAAAATTTCTAATAGTTTGTAATTTTTAAATTAATATAAAAGTGAAAGAGAATTCAAGAAATTTATTTGAATGCGTTATCAAATAAGTTTTGTTTATAACTGATCTTATTTATAAAAGATAAAATGAAGTTTTTGTTAGTCATCGAATGAGTCATTCGAAAACATTCTTAAATGCATATGTTGCAAGTTGTCAGTTTTATTCGATTTTTTCAGATTTTCTTACATTTTTCTGAAGTTTTTGTCGTTTTTTTTAATTTACTGTAAAAAAATCTGCATATCTCTTCAAATATTTTGAAAACTATTCGAAAAGAATAAGAATTATTAAAGCTGCAGAAACATAAACTTTTTCAATCCCCATTGACAGTATCAGAATGTTATAAAAATGCATCGATTTTTAGAAAATTATAAGAATCTCGGTTAGTATTTTGAACTGAACAGAATTGGATAAAATTTTTACAATGAGCGCAGAGAATTTTTGGATTATTGCCATTCCCAATATTCAGCTTATCCAAGCAAAATTTATAATAATTCCCAACTAATTTTCCTTAATTTCGCTTTTTCAGAATCTCAAATATTTTATAAAATCCTTTCATATTTTCATTTTAGTCACAGCCAAATACTTAAACAGTTTTAAAACATTTTCTTTTTCAATCACAATTTCACAAAAAAAAAAACAAAACAAAACAAAATTAGCAGAATACGTAAGATTTCCAAAACGTTTTCTTCTTTTCAATGCTTTCAGAAAACGCTGTAACTACAATTGAATTTCTACAGGAAGAATTGTTCCAATAAAAATAAATATTCAATGGAGACAAAATATTTATAAATTCTACTTTTTATCGTATAAAATAGGATAAAAATATTAATTACAGTTTTAGCATACATGCTCACAAAATAATATTTTATGCAAACTCTATAAAATCATGAAATTTCTTCAGATTCCTGCACATAAATAAATATTTATCATGTACTGTAAATAAATTACAACAGTTTCAGCAACAAATTTTATAGTAAATCATGAAGTTTTTCTTGTAAAACCAAAATTTCCTTCCATTAACCAATGAATCTTGGTGACCTATGTAAACCAGAGAATAATTAAACTAATCATCTCACGAGTTTGCCTAATATCCGTCGGATGAAATCAGTTTAATTGCCTGTGCGAAGCAGATTGCAGTCAGGATTCTGAATATAATTCGTATCATTGAACTACGGAATTCGACAATTCAGCTTACATGAATGAATTGGAGTATTCCAAAACGATTAGAATATTAGAAAATCATGATAAATGATAATCATTCTGCTTTTTGCAATTTCAACTTGTTACAAAAACTTTTCATTATATGAATAAAATATGAAAAAACTTTTCACGTTAAAACAAAAAATTCGAAACAAAAAATAAGTTGGATAAAAAGTAACAGAATTTGCATTGATTTTAAAATAAGAAAAGGTCTTTTCATGAAGAGCGAATTCCACTACATATTTGATCATACGAATTTCTGAATCCTTTTATCTTCAAAAACAGAATTAATTCTACGTTGAAATACGTAGCAAACTTTCCACAATGTTTCAAAAGCTGATTAAAATTTCTTTCATTGCAGTGAAAAAGAGCGTTATTTCATTGAGGTTTTTTTTGAAAAGGTGTTGCAGACTTGGAAGCATAAAAGACTTTGTATAAAAGGAGACAAAAAATTCAAGAGACTAAAAGGTGGATATACATATTTTTTCATTGCCAGTTATAATTAATTAACTTAATCTAAATTAATCAATATTATGCCATCTTGCTTAAAAATCTTTACATTTCATTTTATAAATTTCAAACTTTGAAAACTATCACTTTTTTTTATATTTCCGTATTTAAATGTTGACTTATTGTACAGTAAAGTAAAAAACGTACAAAAGTGTTTCTTTGTAAATTTCACAAAATTTGTTCTGACGTTTAACGGTTCATTCTTGAAAAAAAAGTTAACTTCCTACTTTGTTGTGGAAGTCAATTATTTATGTTCTCCAGACTGCAAAAGTGTATTGTATTTTCACATACTTATCGTTGACTGTTTTTTTTTCAGTTTATAAAGTACATGAGTACGAAATATAGTATGCAATGTATGTTTTTGCGACAGAAAATTTACGCTTCACGTGTTTCAAAAAAAGAAAAAAAAACAGAAATTACACGAGCTATCGTTGTTTGTATGATAACAGTTGAAAGAAATATTTTATCGCGTTTATCTAGATTTCCGGACGTGACATTTTATGAATCGCATTATTGTTTTTTTGAGGTTTACGAATAATGCGTTGTTAATATGAAGATGAAAATGATAGTGCAAATATTTTTTAATATTCGCTTAGAAATGCTGAGAAATCGAGGAGCAATAATCCTATTCGACGATTTTCATAAATAATAAGAGCTTAAATGAGTGAGATTATAAATAAATTTTTCGTTTATATATTTTTTTTTTTTCGAAAAGCTGTAATGTGTATGTGGAAAATGAGTTTTCAAGATTTTGAAAATGAGTTAAATTGATATTCGGCGCTAATGAAATATATAAAAAAAGCACTGAATACTCAAGTCGAGAAACAGCGTAACAAATATGAAAATTTTAGAGATTTTATGGATTGATTTTTCAAATTTTTATTTAAAAATTTAAGATCGAGATAGTAAAAAAATTAATAATTTACTTTTGTTAACGTAGACATTTAGAAATTTGATAAACAGTGGGAATTGTTTTGTTACATTTCGAATCTGCCAGACTACTTAATAAATACAAAAAAAAGAATTCAATTTTTTAACATAAGAACTTGAATTGAAATTTTTCGAATCTAAAATTCAAAATCTTTGAGAAATGATCAAAATTTTCAACTTTTCTCTGGTTTCGGAACTTTATTTCAAAAAATAAAGAAATAGAATTATTTAACTGAGTCAACACAAATAATCGATTTTCGAAAATTTTTATTAACGTTTCAGAAAAATTTACTAAAATTTATGAAATCAGTAAAACTTTTTATCTTGTCAATAAAATTCCTTTTTGTCCTTACACGAAACAAATTTTTATCATTTTCGGGCATGTAAGATTTCCCGATTTGACAATAAATTTTATTTTTCCATAATACTAGGTTATTTATTTCCAAATAGTTTTATCATCTAAATACTCATAGTCGAAACATTTTTGGACATTTTTAATTTGATATTTTTTCAATGTTCAACGAAAAACGAGAGTTTATTGAAAAAATTTCTTTAATCGACTAATGGATTACGAAGCTAATAAATGATGAAATAATAAATTGATAGGTTCAAAAATGAAAGAATATTAAGTGTGTATGGAAATATAACTCATTTATAACGAAACAAAAAATAATCAAAGAATATATAATAATTTATCAATTTATTGTTTGATCAATTACTCAATAAATTTATGAAACCATGAATTAACAGGTTGGCTGATAAGTCCCCGGTCTGACACATAGATGGCGTCGCTAGTATTAAATGCATATTATTTTTATATAGTACCAACCTTCAAAT
>JAPYZL010032482.1:0-45673 GCA_030522825.1 Platygaster orseoliae | reverse complement strand
TTCTGCCGCTGATTTTATGGCTGCTCGAAAAGAGGGCTGTGTTCACGCGATTCATCGTAAAAAAGCGGCCATTCGAACACATGCATGGAAAAAAAGTTTTTTTTTAACACTTTTGCACACTTTCATGTCATGCAAAACTGGCATTTCCACACATTGTTGAATAAAATAGTCCTTGAATAGTGTAGAATAATTTTTTTAACTCATCTGATTCGTTAGAAAAAAACTTTTCCACACTAGTGAAGAAATGTACTATTTCCACACTAATGAAGAAATACATATATTATTTCCACACTAGTGAAGAAATATATTATTTCTACACTAGTGAAGAAATATACTATTTTCGTTCGAAAATAACACCTGCAATTTAATTTCAATATTCTATTGTTGACAGAAAGAACCATAGCAGTTGCCGAATACGACGGCAAACCTTTGGCAAACATGGAACAATCTTCCTTAGAAGAAACTTTGAAAATAGCATTCCAATGTCTGCTCGGATTGAATCACATGCACAATTCGAATTTGGTTCATCGACATTTGAGCCCAGAAAATATTCTTGTAAATTCTCAAGGAACTGTCCAATTGTACAATTTTGGATTTTACTACATGACTGAGAATGGAAAAAACGTGTCTTTTCCTATTGGGTACAAATCCAGCTTTTTCAGAATTCAAATTTGGATTTAGAATCGAAAAAAAAACACCAATGAATGTATTTTTTGAAGGAACCCTAAGTACACTGCTCCGGAAGTGTTTTTGAGTACTGGAACGAGTGGAAAAAAAGTTGATAGCTGGTCCCTTGGAATGATCATCGCCGAACGTTTGTTGGGTCGAGTTTTGTGGCCTGGAATTAAATTACCTCAATGCCTGAGAAAAGTCCTCAGCCTCATTCACTGTCAAACCAGTATTTTCGAGCGTTTGTCAAGGGAAAATAATTGTTTCGATGTTTATGAGGTAAATTCGATGAAATGAAGTAAGAAAAATGAAGCTCTTTAAAAATAGATTGTCTATTTTTAGACATTCTTTTTTAATTTTAATTTTTTAATATTGAATTGCGATGTAAATTTAAAATTCAGAATAAAAACTTGGAAAATTCTTGGAATGATCGAATTTTCGAAAAACCGAAAACTATTGAAATTTTTTGAATTTTTGATGAATTTACAATTTTTTGTATTGACGATTCATAATTAACTGTTAATTTTTTGAACATTTTTGCATTTCTAAAACTTTCCAATCCATATTATTCTCAATTTAACATTTCTAATAAATTTATAATTTTCTCCAATTTTTCTTTATCAATTCTTTTTAATTTTGAATTGCAATGTAAATTTAAAATTCAGAATAATAATTTGGAAAATTCTTGAAATGGTCGAATGATCAAAAAACAAAAAACTATTGAAACTTTTAGATTTTAAGACTTCTAAAATGAATTTTTCGAATATTTGATGAATTAAAAATTTTTTTTATTGACAATTGATAATCAACTGTTCACTTTGATTTTGAACATTTAAAATTCCAAATATCAAAATAGAACTTGGGAAATATTAGAAATAATGGAATAATCTTAAGAAATTTTAAGACTTCAAGTTTTTGGATTTCTAAAGTTTTAAAACTCCAGAAACGAAAACGTTGAGAATTTTTGACATCTCAAAGAATTTTGATAATCATAATATTTTGGAAATCCGTATACAGTTTTTAATTTTCCAAAAATTGAATTTCGAAAAAATAGAAAATTTCTTGACAATTTTGAATAATTTTTCAACTTTTTGGATATATTTAATTTCAAATCTAAGATACACTAAAAATGTAAGTAATTTTCAACGATTTAAAAATTCAAACAAATTCCTAAAACAATTCAATTTTTGAAAATCCAAAAACCTAGAAATTTTTTGGATTTCCGTACCATCTAAATTTTATTCTGTTTTTTGCACAAAACATCTGTACAAACACAACCACCAAAACTACCCAACAAAAAAAATTCCCTATGAATTTTCCAGCAACTGCCCGAGGACGTGAAAAATTTCGTCGATTCTTGCCTGCAAGTATGCCCTTCTTCGCGCAAAATCAGCTGTGAACTTTTGAATTTACCCCTGTTCAAAGAAATGATGGATGCAGATGAAAAAGAGCGTAACGATAAAATGTACAAAAACGTGATAGTGAGAAAAATGGAAGAGTTGTATTATTTGTGGCAATTGGCCGGAGGCGATATGACGGTGGAGTTGAAAAAACAGGGACTGATAAGGTCGAGGCCTCCGATTTTGTCAATACCAAAGTGAGTTGCGATTGATTTTACAACTTCAATTATTCAATCCTCTTTCAATTCACAAAATAAAAGTATTTCCCATTAATTTCTCTAATTATACAAACATTTTTTTTTCTTCAATTCTCAACTTTAAATTTCTTTTCAAGTCAAAGAAAAAAAAAACTTCAATTATTCAATGCTCTTTCAATTACCAAACATTTTTTTTGCAGTTTGGTGATTTTGTTGGGACAAACTTTCGGGAGGAAAGACACTGCTGGCCTGCTTGATTTGAGAGTTGTAATAGTCACAATGGAAACTCTGCGCCAACGTTTGTCGCACATTCCTTACACTGCGAATTATCTTCGATTAACACATCAGTACGCGTGTCTTAAAAATTTGGGACGTTTGGAACTTGATTTCCCAATTCAATTATTATTTAATCAATTAAACTCTTATTTTTCACAGAATGCAAGAACAGCAAAAAAACGATTCGAATGGCGCATCTTCTCAGCTGCCTTTAGTCATAAGGGAAAGAGATACCGAGTACCAATTTCACAGGATCGTTTTGTACGACAGATTATTACAAGTAACTCGACAAAATTTACATGTAGAAAATTATTTTCAGTACTTCACATCAATTTTTAACATCAGTATTTTATATCGATTCCAGTATTTTGAAACTCGAAAACATCTCAGTAACTTTTCAGATTTACCCAATCACTCGTGATGCTATTATTCGTGAAGCGCATAAAGACATCCCCCCTCCAGTTAGAGGCGCAGTTTGGGCTGCACTTTTGGGCGTTGTCGGCGATATTCAAAAGCGATATGAAATGATTGACAAAGAGACTCCGACTCATACTGATCGGCAGGTACATTTTTTCTTAATAAAACCTAATTATGAAAGCCAAATTTTTGAAAGAAATTTCTGAAAAATCATGTTTCCAGATCGAAGTTGACATTCCGAGATGTCACCAATACAGCGAACTTTTGTCATCTGGCGCAGGTCACAAAAGATTGCAAAGATTGCTGAAAGCTTGGGTCAAAGATAATCCACATTACGTTTATTGGCAGGGACTTGATTCTTTGACTGCTCCGTTTTTGTACCTCAATTTCAACAATGAAGGTACAACAAATATTTTTAAACTGAAAAATCAAGTTTTAAATATCAATATCGGTTCCCAGTCACTTTCCAGACAGACCATTATCCCGACAACGTTTTTCCCTAAAGACAATATCCCGACAACGTAATTTGGCGTACACGATCATCATTTGAAAATAAAAAATGTACATTGTAAAAAACATTTTTGTCGGGATAATGGTCTGTCGGGAAAATCAGGAATTTCCTACTTGCAATTTACATTTCAAAATCACCCAAGACACAAAAAAATCGTTAAAACCGATAATTGAAAATAATTTCAGAACTTTTTCAGCTCGAGCTTTTGCCTGTTTATCAGCTTTTGTGCCAAAGTATCTGCACAAATTTTTCCTGAAGGACAATTCCGCCATTATACACGAATACCTGAGGAAGTTCTTTCAGATAATTTGTTTTCACGATCCCCAATTATCTTTTCACTTGAAGTCCATAACTTTCGAGCCAGAACTTTTCGCCATTCCTTGGTTTCTCACCATGTTTTCCCGTGAGTATTTTATTTTTCAATTACTTTTAGAATAAGTAACTTGAAAATTACATTTTCCGAATTTACAGATGTTTTTCCACTACACAAGATTCTTCATTTGTGGGACAAATTATTATTGGGAGATTCTTCTTTCCCACTTTTTGTGGGAGTCGCGATTTTGAAGCAGTTGAGGGATTCACTTTTGAATTCGGGATTCAACGAGTGTATATTACTTTTCTCGGATTTGCCTGAAATCGATATCGAGCAATGCGTGAAAGATTCCATGTTGATGTATCAAAGAACTCCGAACAGTATTACTTACAGGAAACACCAGTTCGATCAGTCAAAAGTAATTTAACGTAATTTAACGTAATTAATCAATTATTTCAATACCTTACATTCAATTTCTTTCATTTTAATAACATAATTAAATTAATTTAACGTAATTAATTGATCAATTATTTAAATATCGTACATTCACTTTATTTTATTTCATTAACGTAATTGAAGTACTTTAACGTAGTTTAGTAATTTAATGTAATAAGTTATTTAAATACCGTACATTCAATTTATTTCATCTTAATAACGTAATTGAAGTAATTTAACGTAATGTCATAATTTAACGTGATTAATTTATTATTTTATTATTTAAATACCGTACATTCAATTTATTTTATTTCATTAACATAACTCAAGTAATTTAACGTAATTTAGTAATTTCAAAGTTAATTATTTATGAAAATTAACGTTAATGACAGAAATTAACAAAACTTTGAATCCTGGAGTATTGAACTCTAGAAATCGTAAAAAAATCCATGAATTTTTGGAATCATACGAATATTAAAAGTGTTAAAAAATCTAAACAAATAATTATTTATTTAAATTTATATTGATGTGATTTTCCCGGAAATATATATAAAATTATGAAGGATTATTTATTTGCGAATAGTAGATTTTGCAACAAGTGCAGAAATGAAAAAAATGTTTGTATCGACAGGCTGGAAATTGGACGGAACCAGAGGAAAATACTGAAAAAATGCCTCGAATCAGCGTTGATGATTTTTTGCAACAGCTGAAGAGCAACTCGAAAAAAGTTATTGTGGTTGACATTAGAAACAAAAATCAGTGAGTGAAATTTTTCTTAATGGAATTATAGGAAAAAGAATAGAATGCAAATTTAGAAAGTTGGTTCGAGGAGTAGACTAATCGAGAAAAATTAAAATCTACATTTAAAAACATAAAAATTGTGAAAATATTAACAAAGTAAGAAAAATACTGGAAATTTATATTGCAGATACTGTTTTCTGGAAAATTTTTTTAAATACTGAAAATCTTGTGAACTTTTATAACTTCAACGAAATTTCATTAATGACCAAAAATACGAAAATTTTAATTCTAAATGTTTGGGTTCAAAAACGAGTAAAATGAAAATTAAAAAAATTTTTTAACCCAGTGAATAATATAGAAAAACAAAAAATTTAGAAAAATACTAAAAATTGAAAAATTGGAATCTAGGAGCGTCGATTTCTAAAAATTTATTCCTAAAACCATAAAAATACCACATAAAAATTGTAATAATATTGAAAAAATGCGAAAAATACTCAAAAATTATATTGCAGATACTGTCTTCTTGAAAATCTTTTTTAAATACTCAAAATCTCTTAAACTTTTTCAATTTTAACAAAATTTCGCTAGTGACAAAAAATAAGAAAATTCAAACTATAAAACTTTTGGCTACAAAATCAAGTAAAATTAAAATTCAAAAAATAATAAAAAAAAGAATCTCCAAAAATACGAAAAATCAAAAAAACTTGGAATCCTGTATCGTCTATTTCCAAAAACCCCCATATAAACCCAAATAACTACCAGAAAATACTGAAAACACCATGAAAAACATTAGAAACCTCTTTAAATAATTTTCCAGATATGAGAGAAGTGCTATTCTCGGTAGCATCAACATCCCATTCGCGACTTTTCAACTTTCTCAATCAATCACCGACGTTTTTGGCACTGCCCAAGCAAAACAACTCATTGAAAACAAAGAAGGCATTGTTGTAATCATCGGGCAACACGATCAAAACACTTGCATGGTAAGACACCAATTCACAAACTCATCAAATATCTCAAAATCTACTATAATCCAAAATATTTGTGAATTTTTCAGTTCGCAGATTTTTTGGTAAGTTGCAAAATCATCGGAGTCTGCTCTCTTCAAGGAGGAATCAACGCTCTACGTTCGAAATGCTCCAATGTCTTGACTTCCATTTCGTGAAAATTATATTCCAAGAGTGTTAAACTAATTTTATCATGTATTCCGACATTTATTTTGTAATAAACACGTCCACAAAAAAAAACCCAAAACAGTATCATTGAGTAAAAAAACCTCAGACATTATACTACTGTACAAAAGTTGGACAGTGTTTTCGGGTATTATTGTTTAATGATATGATGTTGATGTGATTGATTGATTCGGATAGTTCCTGATGAGGGCTTAAATTGAAGCCGAAAGCTAGAAAAGAATATGTAACAATTAGTCAAATGAGTTATTAAGCAGAAAATTTTTTCACAATATTAATTATTAATGGTTAATTAGTCGAATGTTGATTATCAACGATCTATCCATCAACATCATGACGTGACAACAACCTGATATCACAATATGAGTTGAATTCAGTAACGTGACGAGTGATACGACAGTGATTTCCACGTGACAAATTGAAGTGAAAATCGCACGTGACTTTTTGTGTGAGTGTCGTCGCAACACGTGGACAGTAACCATAGCCACCAAACCCAAAACATTTACTTTTCGTTATGGCGCTAAAAGCACGTTACAAAAATGGAATCGGAAATATCCCCAGCGTTTCAAAAATGGCTTCGAACGTGTTTGGAAGAGGAATTCGGAAAAAACGTGAACAAATCAGTGCAGCAAGAGAGAGACAGTTTCGAGGTCTCGCAGAAAATCATCGAGTCGAAAAAAATGACCGATTTCATGGATTCCATAAAGGAAGTTTTCGCGGAACAAAAAATGACTTCTCCTTCGAGTTCGGCTTCTTTCGCGAGATCGAGAACTTCGCTGTCATTTATTGACAGTGATTTTTCGGAAGACGAGGAGTGGCCGAGCCCGAAAAATGGGAACGACTACGTCCTTGAAATTGTGGAGAAAATTTCGCAGCAACAGCCAGTTCATGTTAAGCTCTCGGGATACGAAATTTTGTTGAGGAGTGATACGAGCCAGGTTTGGGCAAGTCCTTCTTGGGAGGCGCTTTTAAAGGCTTTGAAGGACGGAATTTTGGATGACAGTCGACCGGTGTTTGAGGCGAGTTTGAGGATGCACGCCAAAATGCTCGGATCGTTGTATCCTCCTGGTGATAAGGTCAGAGATTTCAAACACTATAGAAATCGATATTTTATCGGAATTTATGAAATTACGTTTGATTTAATTATTCGTACTATAATTTTCAAGTCCCTGGACGTCTTTGTAAATTTGCTCAACGCCTTCAACGGATTCTACCAATCTCGCAAGTTTCACGAAATTCTGCCCTCGAGTAATTCTGGGATAAGTTTCAAAATATTTTCCCATGAAAAATTGTGCCGGATAATGCATCTCATTATTCGGCATCAAGAAGAGGTTTTGAAAAGCACGCGAAGTGCCGATAAAAGCATGGACGACATTATGGAGCGACTCGTGTCGTTTTTGAGTTTTGATAGTTCTGGAAGCGTGTCGTCGGTTTGTTGAAACTTATCTACGAAATTTAGCAGATAATTTATAATATTTTAATTATTGTAAACAATGTAGATTAAATTGTGAATTTTCAGACCAAGATGATGAGTCCTTTGAATTTTGTATCGGTTTTGGAACCGCGAGCTGCTTGGAGCCACAAATGGAACCACAGTTTTTTGACTCGGAAAATTTTGATTTCCGCGTTATCGAAATCTCCGAATTTACTGAAACGTGTTATTCTTTGCGCAATGAAAGGTCTCGAGAAATCGCATAAGGGAATATCAGCTACAGTGTCTGATGAAATCAACGAAATGTTCATTTCAGGTCGGAACTAATTTTTTTTTGTAAGGTCAACCATAAAAAATTCTAGAAAGAAATTTGTCGTTGAAATGAATTTTAAATTCTTTGAGTAGTATTTTTTAAAAATGTTTCTTTTCATTAAAAATCCCGAAAAATTGCCCAAAAACCTCTTGACCATTTCCAGGAGAAACCGTGGAAACCCTGACATACCTCCACTGTCTAAATTTCCTGTCTCAACTCTACAGTTACGGAAACGGTCGAGGCCTGCTCTCAGAGACCAAAATCCAAAGCTGCGTCCCTTTGACCGACTTTTTAATCGCTCTGACAAAATCTCTCGACTTTCTCGCGTTTTCCGACGCGGCAAACGGAATTTACGAAGCCTCTCGAAGCGCCCTAAAGTACATTTTGGAAAAACCCATCGTCCTCGTCGACGCGCGATTTTATTTCGCAGCCCTAAACCCGGCGATGCGAAAAAATGAGCCGATGATTTGGCCCCACATCATAGACGTTTTAACGCACATGTTGGACAACGCGGACGGAACAAATTTTCTCCTATCGGAATATAAAACTGGCTCGGCGAGTTTGGACAAATCGCTCGCGGTTTATCCGGCGATCGCCGTTTTGGGGCATGCTTCGAATTTGATGAAACAACCCTTATCCGTGATAAATGTGGAGTATATAAGTAGATTGTTCGGATTTATTGGGGGAATGTTTCAAGTCAATCGAGTATTCGAAATTCTGAGCGAAAGCCTGCAAAGTAGATTTTTGCCGGCGATAAACAAGTTTTATGAGAAGAAGGATAAATATTTTATTGAGAATGAGATCAAGACTCAACAGATCGATAGGTATGAGAATATTATTATTTTTTAATATTATTATAATAATATTAATATCACATGTTATAATAATTGTTTTCCAATTTTTTTACAGTACAATAAGAAATATGCTCTTGAAAATATCTTCTGTGCCTTTGGCATTGCAAGTCCTCGCTTCGGAAACAACAATTTTCCGCGAGCTCATACAAGGATCCATTTCCCCACTGAGAGCTTCTTGGGGTTCTAACGAAATCCTCAGTTTCGTTTCGAACGCTGCTTTTTTCGAAACCGGTGTGGAAATTTTGAAGGATTTGGCTCCTCATGTTCTCTCAACTTTGATTATCGAACTCGCAAAACTTTCCGAGGAAATTTCCAAGTTTCACGATCCATGGTCCGGAAAAAACGTGACCAATTTCTATCATCTTCTTTCCATGTTTTCGCTTAACGCTAAATGTTAGTGAATCGAAGAACGAAAATAAAGTTAAAAAAAAAAGTTACGTGAATTGGTAATTTCAGGTTTTATATCGTTCATGACTGAAAGAGAAGAAGAGGAAGACGAAGAAAATATTTATCCTGCTTCAATTGGACAACTTTTTCAGTATACCATTAAACAGGATTCGGTTTATCATTATTTGAGTCTTTTATCCTTGAAAGCTACTATTTGGAATTTGGACATTTTTGTGTACCTCTTGAATATTCTGGATTTTCAGGTGAAAAAGCTCAAAAAACAATTTAATGTTAAAGAATTTCAAGTTTAATTTGAATTTTAAATTCAATATTTAAGTATTTTCCAACAGGGACGTAGACAGAAAACATTTTCGGGAGGGGTTTTTTTTGAGAAAATATATTTTCCAAGAATTTATAACTTTTTTACATTTCAGGAATTCTCTAACTTTTAATACTTTTTGGGTATTTTTCTAAATTTCTTTAGTATTTAAGGACATGGAGAATTTTATTTATATTTTTTCAAAATTTTCTGGGATTTTCTTGGATTTAAATGTAGATTTTCAAAAAGTGATGATCCAAGTTTATTTCAATATTCGAATTTTCACTTAACTCGTTTTAAAAAATTATTTTCCAAAAATAGGACCAACTTCTCAAAATTCAACAAGATTGTATCTTCGAAGTAGAAGACGAATTTGGCGATATGATCGAGAACTATATTATAGACGAACCAAGTTTATTACGGCATGAAATTTTGTCAGACTCATATTTCATGTCGCACAAATTTCCGAAATCAGACCAAAATCCAGAGGACCGTAAATTATTTTCGAAAATGCCGCCTCCACAAGAAACTGACACGTTTCGAAAAAAACCTGAAACGGTTTCCGAGCTCAAAGAATTATTAGACGCCAACAAAATGGGCATGAGAGACAGTAGCTGGGTTTCCCAAGTGAAAAAAGCTTTCAAAAATTCCGGAAACTTCATTGAGGTATGAAATTGGTTTTAAAAATTTTCGCATATTCAAACATTTTTAAAGTTTCCAGATGTTTTCAATTTTCAATCTCAAGTACATTGAACATGTAAATTTTCAACGATTTTTATAATAATAAAATGTATGGAAATCTAAAAACTTTGAAAATTTTCGGATTTCTGAAACTTTCGAATTCATATTTTTCTTTATTCAACTTTTTTGATCAATTAATAATTTTCTCAAATTTCCAATTAATAATTCTTTTCCAATTTCAATTTTAAAAGTTTTTAATTGTGATGTTACTTAAAAATTCAGAATAAAAAACTTGGAAAATTATTGAAATGATCCAATTTTCAAGAAACAAAAAACTATTAAAACTTTTGGGTTTGAAAACTTCGAAATTTAAATTTTTCGAATTTTTGATGTATTTTAAATTTCTTTAATTGACAATTAATAATCAACTGTTAATTTATTGAAATTTTTGGCTTTCTGAAACTTTCAAATTCATATTTTTCTCAAATTAACTTTTTCGATAAATTTATAATTTTCTCCAGTTTTTAATTATTAGTTCCTTCCCAATAATAATTTTTTTAATTTTGAATTGCGATGTAAATTTATAATTCAGAATAAAAACTTGGAAAATTCTTGAAATGATCAAATTTTCGAAAAACAAAAAGCTATTGAAATTTTTAGATTTTTAAACTTCTTCATTTAATTTTTGATGAATTTCCAATTTTTTGATTGACAATCAATAACCAACTGTTAATTTTTAAAACATTTTCGGATTTCTGAAACTTTTAATATTTTAATCTCAACATCTCTTTTTTTAGCTACCTTTGTTCAACATTTTTTTAACAACTCATTATAATTATCAGGACAGTAAAAATTATTTATTTCAATAATTTGGCCATAATTTCCGATTAATATTATAAGCATTTTTCAGTTCTTCATAAAAAATTCATATTATTTGCTTATAAAATCACTTTTTTAGCTACATTTGTTCCAAGTGTTTTTAAAAACTCATTATCAGGTCAGAAAAAATTATGTACTTATATAATTCATTATTCATTTATAATGTGGCATATATTTCGATAAATAAATAGCCTTGAATTTTTCGGAATTTTGAAAAACATTTGCCGTTTTTTCACAAAGGATTAAAAAAAAAAATTTTAACAAATCAAATCTACTCAATAAATATCATTTATTTTCCCCATAATTGCAGCACTCGTTTTTGATAAACTTAATAGACCAAATGCTAGAAGCAATTCCAACTGCTGATTGGTCCCAAGACTTTCGTTGGGAAGAAGAATGTAAAAACGACGAAAGTCATTGGCTACCAGAAGAAATTCTCGCATTTGACGTGACTCTTCATTACTCAGAACTCAACGAACTACCAATAATCATGGACAAACCAAAGTACAATTTAAAAACTTTTATTGATTCAACTTACAAATTCGTCAAGTACGAAAAACCGGAAAATTTCGAGGGCTTCGACTGGTTTTTGTCAACTGTATTCATCATTTGCTCCGGCGATGTCGAAAGGTATGAAAATTTCCTTTTATAATTTAATTAATTAAATTAATTAATTAATTATCTCGTTAATTGCCTCAGCTGACCGCGAATTTCTTGCAATCAAAAAATTCGGCTCGACACTAAGAAATGGAGCTCGAAAGTTTTCGTTCGCGGAAACTCTAGCTAGCCAAAAATCATCATCGGCGGATCTCGGATTGAAAACTTAACAATCATGAAATGCAGCGTTTTTTAACGCTGCATTTTTTTCGTCATTTTGTCGTCATTAACCTTTCGATGATGAAATTTGGCTGGTTTTTGGTTTTATTACACTGTGCAACACAAATTTTGATATCGGAATGTAGAAGCAAAAATGAAATCCACGCTTAATTTAAAGATTCACGTGTCTCGGGGTTTTGCTAAATTAGGTCGAAAAAACGATTTATTCAACAATTTGTTTCATCTTTTCTTTCTTTTTAGCACATTGCTCGAATAGGTGTGTCCTTCTCGCACTTCAAAGTTTAAATGGAAAGCTTTATTGGCCTAATTTTTTGAAACCCTGAGACACGTGTGTCTTAAAATTAAGTGTATTTTACATTTTTGCTTTTATTTTCTGATATCAAAATTTTTATCTGAAATTTGTCGCACAGTGTTATTTATACTTCATTTACTCTAAAATTTCATTTACTATATTGGCAACAGTACTTTCTGAATTAATCAATTTCATTTTCATAAAACGAAATATTATTTTTTTTTTAATTCTTTTTTCAGGAGCAAGTTGTTTGTTTCTCGAATGGTGAAATTTTCTTCCATTATTTTTGTCTGGCCTGCATTAGGCAAAGTCATGGATAAAAACAACGAAGAAGAAGCTGGTACTCAATTATTATTCGCTCAATTACTCGAGAGTATTGTTAATTGCGAGTTTCCTGCAGTCGTTCACGCATTGAAGGTATCAAAAAATGTAGAAAATATTGTTTACTCAGATAAAAATTATATACTTGAATAATTTGAGTATATTTTCTGATAGGTAAATTATATAGAATTTTCCGGTTTTTCGCAAATGATTCTTATAATTTACTGATAAAATCATTTTTTTAGCTACCTTCGTTCCACATTTTGTTGACAACTCATTATCATTATCAGGACAGTAGAAATTATTTATTTAAATAAAAATTATGTATTGGAATATTTTGGTCATATTTTTTGATGAGTAAATTATACAGAATTTTCCGGTTTTCGCCAACGATTCTTATAATTTGTTGATGAAATAATTTTTCAAAGCTACCTTTGTTCAACATTTTTTTAACAACTCATTATCATTGCCAGGACAGAAAAATTATTTATTTATATAATGAACTATTTATTATTTAATTATTATTTATTTATAATACGGCATACGTTTCGATAAATAAATAATCTAGCATTTTTCGGATTTTTAAAAAAAACTTTGCCGTTTTTATACAAACGATTCCAAAAATTTGTCTATAAAATCATACCTTAGCTACTTTATTTAAAAATTTTTTTCAAAAGTAAAAGAACTTTTGAATTTCTTTAACTGTAAGCAGAATAAAATAATACGAGATAAAATTATGATTTTGTAACCAAACCTTCGTTATAATTCATGAGCTACTTTATAATAAAAAATTCAGCAATTTTTCAAAAATGCAACAATTTCGTTTAAAAAATTCGTGACCTTTGACTTAATTTTTTACAATGTTTTGCAGTAATTTTATTTATATCGAAATTTTCTACCATTTTTCTTGAATACCATGATTTTTTCGTAAATATTTAGACGATTTTTTATTTATTTTAAATAATTTTGTAGTTTTTCGTGATTAATTAAGTTCAAAATTTTTTTCAAAAGTCAAAAAATTTTTGAATTTCTTTAATAATAAGCAGAATAAAATAATATGAAATAAAATTATGAGTTTGTAACCTAACGTTTATTATAAAATTCATAGACTACATTTTTATAAACGATTCGCGACCTTTGAACTTAATTTTATACAATGTTCTGCAGTAATTTTATTTATATCGAAATTCTTTGCAATTGTTCTTCAATATCATGATATTTTCGTCAATGATTCGCATTTTTTAAAATTTATTTTAAATAATTCAGTAGTTTTTCGTAAATAATTTATTTCAATTTTTTTTTTCAAAAGTGAAAAACCCTTGAATTCCTTCAATTGTAAGCAGAATAAAATAATATGGAATTAAATAATGAGTTTTTAACCTAACCTTTATTTTAATTTATGGTCTATTTTTTGATTAAAATAAATTCGTGACCTTCGAACTCAATTTTCTGCAGTAATTTCATTTATATCGATATTCTCTGCCACTTTTCTTAAATATCATGATATTTTCAACAAAAATAGTTAATTTTTTCTTTTACTCTAAATTCTTCTCAACTTTCCTTTTATTATTTTCTCGAAGAGAAAAACGAAAACCCAATGTATACTTTGACATATTTTTTGATTTATTTTTACAGAAAAATTGTGGGACAACTTGGTGGATGATCTGCACCAGTTTCATGTCCCAATGTTTCTGGTGCATTCTCCCATGGAACGAAATCGTCAACTATCTCATCGTTTGCTTCCTTTACCCACCAGACTACATAATATACTATTGCACGTCATTACTAAATCACTGCCAATACGACCTAATGCAAAGTATAGCGAATGGGAGAAAATGGCCCGATCATATGGTAAAATTTTCTTTTAAATCCCAAACTCTTAAACTCACAAAATTTTCTAATTGCAATCTTTTTTCAAGGTTCTTCATAGTTTTCAATGCAACGATCAAATGGGCTACATGGATCGTCTGGGAAAACGCTACAGAGGAAAAATTTTACCGTTTCTAGTCCAAAGAAAACTCGAGTTTTCGGAGCAACCAGAAACCAACAATTTCTGATTGTTTTCTTTTTTATTTCGATTTCAAGTAATAAAATTCGCAACAAAAAAAAATACCTTAATAAATGCAAGAATGCATGCGCTCATTGTACAATATTTTTGTATGATAGAAAAGACTATTCATACGTTTCTTGCCAGAAGCGATCATCATCCACATATGTACAAGGCAATGAGGATTTTTTAACTCTCGTGTATTTTAAACAACTTTGCGACCTCGTTCAGGTCGTCGTATTTCGATCCTTTTGCGAGAACCTGCAACGAAACATTAACATTAATTAATTAAAATAATAAACACTAATCAAATAAGCATAATAAACATTGATCGAATTTACCTGTCTAGCAATCGACATTCGATTGAGAAGATTCCAAAGCACGATACCAACGATCACATCGTCCCTCAAATAAAACACTACTCCTTTGTCATAAGGAGATTGTTTTTGCGACGTTTCCGTCGTTGAACTCTCATCCTGAAAAATTTTTTCATCTCAATTTTCGCACAAAATAGCATTTTTTATACCTCATACACAGCAACGCAAAAATTTAACTGTAATTAAAATAATTGTAATAAAATTAATATTAAACTGTATAAGAGTTTCTCAAGTATCATAATTTTCGAAATCTTTGAGATGTCGAAAATTCTCAACATTTTCGTTTCCAGAGTTTAAAAATTTTAGAAATCCAAAAACTTGAAACTTAAAAAATTTCTTAAATATCCATGATTTCTAAAATTTTCCAAATTCTTGTTTTGATATTTTGATTAAAAAATTTAAAAATCAAAGTTAACAGTGGATTAATTGTCAATAAAAAAAAAATTGAAAATTCATTAAAAATTCAAAAAATCGAATTCGGAGGTTTCAAAATCGGAAAATTTGTTGTCTTTAGAAGAAAACATGATTTCTCAAGAATTTTTCAAGTTTTCGTTTTGATATTTTTATTTCAAAAGTTAAAAATCAAAATTAACAGTTGATTATCAGTTGTCAATAAAAAAAAAAAAAAAAAAAAAACTGAAAAATGAATCAAAAATTCATCCGAAATTCGAAAAATCAAATTAGGAGGTTTTAAAATCTCAAAATTTCTTGATTTTAGAAACGTTCCTCGTTTCTCAAGAATTTTCCAGGTTTTGTTTTCATATTCTCATTCAAAAAATTAAAAATCAAAACTAACAGTTTATTATAAATCATTAAATAATCCCTTACCTCATTTTTCGAAGCTTTTGCAAAAGCCGCGACTGTTGGCAAAGACGAATCCACGATGCCAATGCCTTCGTACCCAATTTCCGGTCCCAAGTCAGACCAGAACATGGATTGATGATGGTATGGTTTTCCTAAAAATTCAATCCCTTTTTATACCCCCAAATTTCTTGCGAATGAACAAATAATTCATGTGCCTCAAGTTTCAAACGTTTATAAAAAAAAAAAATTAGAAAATAAAACTACTTTTTTTATTTTCACCTAAGATTAAGTTGAAGAAAGTTGGTGAAATTGGATAATATTTATTAAATATCATTAATTATTTATTACAATAACGATGAAAAGAAATTGAAACAAATTTTACTGTTTTTCTTTATTATTATTATTATTATTATTATTATTATAATATTATTTCTTTATTATTATTATAATTCTGTATTCTTTATTATAATTTTAATAATATTATAAAATATTATTAAATTTTTCTGTATTATTATTCTTTATTCATCATTTTTCTTTATTATTCTACATTATTTTCTTTATTCTTTATTATTAATTTATATTTAAAAACCTTTGGAATTTCAGACACATAATAATTCCACTTACCAGCGCCAGTCATGTTTTCTCCAGCCAATTTTCCCGAAACGACGGCATGATCGTGATGTTCGACTCTTCGTCTTCCCAGCCGAACGTCGTAAAAACAAGCTGCGTCACCGGCGACCCAAAGATTGCTTCTCGCCTCGAGCTCCGCGTTCACCAAAAATCCCCCGATATTCGAATTTACCTCCAATTTGGATTCTTCGGCCAAATCCGTATTCGGAGTCGCTCCTACCGCTAAAATCACATGATCTGCTTCTACCTATAAATAAAAAAAATAAAACCTTGCGTGAGAAGTGAAACTTTTTTGGAAACCTCATTTAAATGTTATCACTGAAAAAAAATTAAAATATCAATGAAAATTTGTAAATAACACATACAAATAATTTAAAAAAATATGATGTATTTGATGTTTTTTTCAATTGGTCGTGTCAAGGTTAAGTCAAGGTCAAGTTTTAAGGTCAAGTCAAGGTCAAGTCAAGGTTAAAAAGTTTCCCCTCCAAAAACTCACCGTTTTATCTCCAGTGAGTACAAGAGTGAGTTTCCCGTCTTTGTAAATGTAATCCACGACTTCGGAGTTGGGTATGCAATTGACTCCTTCGGCGTTCACTTTTTGCATCGTCCACTCACTCAAATATTCCGGCAGGACTTGAGCCATTACACTTTTCTCGCGAAAGATTTGGTGGACTTTCTTTTTATCCTTACTCACTGAAAAGAAAAATCATTTATCGATACTCAAACATTTGATACCTTGGAAAATAATCATTATAATCAACTTACAGTAACTGGACAAAGCGCAAGCCAATTCTGTACCCAAAAAACCACCTCCAACAATCACAATGTTTTTCACGTCGGGGCTTTTCACTTTGGATTCCAACATTAGGTAATCTTCGGCTGTTCTAAAAGTGCTGATTTTTTCCTTGACTTGTTCACTTGCAGCATCGAAAATTTGCAAGCTTTTTGGCCTAGAACCTGAAAAAACCCCATTTTATCACAATAATTGAATCTTTTGGATGAAAATGTGTGTAAAAAAAAGAGTGAAAATTACCAGTTGCTATGAGGCACTTTTCGTACTTGATTGTGTGATCGTCATCCAAAGTTGCAACTTTGTTTATAACGTCCAATTTTTTAACTTTCCAACCAGTTACTATTGAAACTCCCCCTTTTTCTGATGTTGGCAGATCCGTTAATTTTGTGTAAAATTCAGCGGGTTCGTAAAACAAACTGAAAATATATTTTAAAATGGAAAAATTAATGTTTTTTTTATTAATCGATGGTAGAAAATTACCTTCTTTTTGCTCCACTCCATTGTCTGTAAACCAATGGCGCATTCGGGTCTTTGTCTTTGTTGTACCACAAATCTTTAGACAAAGGTGTCCTCATATAAGGCAAATCTTCTTCCTCAGTTACAATCAATACCTGAAAAATGGAATTTTCAATGATGATGAGAATATGAATTGAGTATGGTAATGTCCAATTAATTATATGGTGCCAAAAAAATATTATAAGACCAAATTCTACCAATTTTGGGAAATATTGTTTACACGTAACATGTTTGAGATATGTTTGTGAATAAAGTATTTACAATAGTATAAACAAGAAATAAAAAAAACATGCAAAATGCAAAAATATACAAAATTTTTTTCAATTCATACAAAAAAAAATGAAAACAAGGAAAAAGTTATATTGTTATGTGGGTAGCTATATTTAAAAAAAAGTCATGAACAACTGTATTTGCTTTTATTTAATTTTTTTAGGAATTTAACATTTATTTATTATTATTATATATTTTTATTTATTTTATAATTCCTCTACCTTGGCCTTGGTATCATTAGTTTTGATTGACTTAAATGCAGAAAATGCGGCAGTTCCACCGCCGATTAACAGATAAGGAATTTCCGATGGGATTGTGCTCGAATTAGCAGGAACTTTGGTGATTTTTTTGGGTCCAGAGCTTTTCCCTGTAATATTATAGAATGTTAATTTCAAATTGATTTTTCAATGTTTTTTAACTTACTTTTCACTTTTTTCGTGGCATCTGCATTGTTTTCAGATTGTGTGCCTAACTGGGAAGTCTGAAAAATTGTAATACAATGAACAAAGTTTTTTTTTAGATTTTTATGTTTTGAGGATGATTTGAAACAATAAAAATACATTTATCGTAATTATTCAAATTGTGATGTGAATACTTTGAAAGAAATTAAAATAATAAGAGAAATATTGTAAAACCAAATATTGATAAATATTTCTGGGAAGTCTGAAAAATTGTAATGCAATAAATAAGGTATTTTTTTGATTTTTATGTTTTGAGAGTGAATTTGGAACATTACAAATAAATTTACTGTATTTTTGAAATTGCAATTTAAATATTTTACAGAGTAATGTTGTAAAACCAAATATAAATAAATATTTCTGAAAAATTAAATCCTGATGAATTTCTACAGTAAAAAAATATAATAAATAAGAATATTGGAAAAATGGACAAAATTACACTTCTCACAGCGAAAATAGTGACTCCAGTTAATAAAACGACTGCAAAAATAGGTTTCCAAAATTTCTTCCATCCATCGTCTCCAGTATTTTTGGAAGAATCAGCACCAGCTACATTTGGATTGCAAACTTCTTCACACGCAGGAGGGCAGTTGTACCCTGCTTGATCACAAGGAGCTCCTTTTTTTATTCCACTCAAACTAGGCTTTTTTTCTTCCAAAGGTGGAGTTTTCGGATTCGGTGGTTTTTTCGAAGAGCTGCTGCTGAATTTCAAACTCCCGATGCTGACGAAACCTGCGCATATGAGTAATAAAAGTGTTAATCAATCTTTCCATCATTAAAAAGTAACTTATTACATAATTTCCATGTTTTGGACAAAATAATGTAATTAAGTATTTTCAATGACTGGAAGTTCGATTATTTGAATATATTACACATTATGAATGGAAAATATTAATCATAAAATAATATTCATCTTAAAACTTCTTCAAATTTAACCAGAATTCGTGTCATGAAAGTTCTTGACACGAACTAAATTTGATTATTTTAAACTTTGATTAAACAATTTTTTTTAATGTAATTCAACTTCTACGAAGTCATTTTATATTACTTGATAATATAAATTATTGAAGAATTAAAATAATAAAAATTAAATCAATTCTCTGAAGTTTATTTGCTCTTAATTAGGAATTACGAAAAATTCGTGAATGGGAAAAATGAGGAAAAAAAAATATTCAATGTGATATATTATTGAAACTTTAATTTTATATTCAAATTTTAATTGTTGATAATGAATTATGAACAAATTATGTAGAATTTCTTCAAATTTTCTTTTGAAAGCTTTTTAAATGCTGAAATTTTTTAGACTCAACAAATTGAATAAATCGAGTTTAGAAAATAAAATTCAAACATTTTTTGCAAAATTATTTGTTCTTAATTAGTAATTATTAAAAATTCGTAAATGGGAAAATGAGGAAAAAAATATTTAACGTGATATATAATTGAAATTTTAATTTTCTACTCACAATTTTTATTGTTAATAATGAAATTATGAACAAATTATTTAGAATTTCTTCGACTCTTTTTTAAAGGCTTTTTGAATCCTTAAGTTTATTACATTAAATAAATTGAATAGCTTGAGTTTAGAAAATGACGTACAAACAATTTTTGCAATATTATTTGTTCTTAATTTGTTATTGCGAAAAATTTGTGAGTGGGATAAAAGAGGAAAAAAAGTATTGAACGTGATAAATAATTGAAATCGAAATTTTATATTCATAATATTTATTGTTAATAATACTATAAACAAATAATTTAGAATTTCTTCGAATTATTTTTTGAAGGCTTTTTAAATCCTGAAATTTATCAGAATCAACAAATTGAATAAATTGAGTGTAGAAAATAAAATACAAAAAATTTTCGCGATATTATTTATTCTTAATTAGTAATTGCAAAAAACTTGTAAATGAGAAAAATGAGGAAAAAAACTATTTAACGCAATACATAATCAAAATTTAAATTTTATATCCACAATATTTATTGTCAATAATGAAATTATAAACAAAGTATTTAGAATTTCTTCAAACAAATTTTTTAGAAGGCCTGAAATTTATCAAAATCAACAAATTGAACAAATTGAATTTAGAAAATAAAATACAAACAATTTTTGCGATAAGACCTTGGAAAATTCGTCACTACATACGCTCCTGAAACTTGTACTTTGACCACTATACATCAAAATATACATTTCTCGGGTTGAGGTTATATTTACAATTTATTATCACGCCAATCTTATCAGTGAAATTGCATTGCGCGGAAAAAGAGCGAAAATGTTACGTATTAATTAACTTTATCTTTGAAAAAAAAAAACTGAAAACACGCAAACAAAAAATTTTTGTTATTGTATCGTGTATCTTTGTAGCCCAAAAACTTAATTTTTTACAAGTGCTCGAAAGGTACGTTCTTAAACTGCATTCTAGCCCAAAAATGTAACATTACTCACCGTCATACTTTGGGGAATAATTTTTCAAACTTCCCACGTAATGTCTCGAAATTTTGGGCAACTGCCCAATTATTTTGCCGCAACTCAACATTTTGTTGACAAAACCGATGTTTTCTGCATAAAATTATGTTGAATTTTATGCAATATGGCGACGTAGTTTATCGATTATTTTTCACCGGAAAATACACGTCTGATTACATCAAAGTTGAGGCATTATTGAGTTGGTATTCGTTAGTTCCTATTTTTTTAATTATTATTTCTCCCACCGCTTAATAATTACAAACAAAGCGGAGTAAAAAACAGTAAAAAATTCTGAAATCGTCACTATTGTTTTGCACACAACTGCACATAACAGACACACAACACAACCGACACAACCCGAACAATCTCGATCATTCCCGAACTTACCCGATCAAAAAGTCAACGGATTTCAACGGACTTCTCGTTCATCAGTGCAAAAAACGAGCTGAATTTTCAAACGACGAGATAATAATGACGTATTTTTATTGTTTCACCTTGATTTACAATTAAAACTTTCAAACAAATCGGAGTAAACAAATCTGAAACTGCTTGGCACTGATGAACATAACCGACACACAACCCGACCAATCCCGATCTTCCCCGAACTTACCCGATCAAAAAGTCAACGGATTTTTCGTTCATCAGTGCAAAAACCGCAAAAACCGAGCTGAATTTTCAAAAGATGAGATGATAATGACGGTTTTTTATTGTTCCATCCTGATTTCGAAAAATCGTAATGAACATCGATGACGCCTGCATCGGTAAATGACCTTATTTTTTACCGTGTCGCCATTAAATTCGCAACGGTTCCGCGCATGATTTCCCGAGTTCCCGAATCGCCAATTGTGAGCATAATCGTTAATTTTCCCAAACGCAGAAACATATATTCAGGACTACTTGAGGATATGCCGCGAAACCAACGAGAAAGAAGTAAATTACGTCACGAAAAGCACCGGATTCGAGCTTCCGTTATCCGGTAATTTTCAGTCAACAAACAAACACAATTGCGAATAATTTTTGATTGTTGCGTAAATGTTTGATTTCAGGAACGCTGAGTCATATTGTGAAAACCATATTTTCCATTTCGAATTGTTTCAATTTGGAGCCCGAAACGAAATTTCTGGCGGTGCACATTTTTGACAAATATATGTGCGCGACTTTTTCCAAAAATTTCGACGAGAGCGAGGAAACAGATTCTTCACTCGCTGACTTTTGGATGACTTTTACGAATCATCATTTGGGAAATGCGAGATTGAGGCTTTTGTCGTCTATTCAGATTGCGAGCAAGTTTGAAGATCGGGAAACTGCGTTGACGATTTCGCAAGTAATTAAAGTTTGTTGGGATTTTCAAATGTTGCCAACTTTCAGCGGCCGCCATTTTGGTTTCGGCAGGGTTAGGTTGGGTGAGGGTGAAATCAATTATTGGTTCATGTGAAAATAAAAAAAAAGGAATAATGAATTAAAAATTTTGAACATATGAAAAATAGTTAAATAATGCGTTGACTTGATAATGATGAATTAAAAAATGAAGTAATCAAGAAAAATATTTATAAAGAGAGCATTTTATGTAATTATTTAAATACAAAATTTAAATAGAGTTCAGGATTCTTCATTTCAGTTAATAAAAAATAACAGCAATCTGATTTAAAAAAAGTTATAAATAATAAATAAAATTAGGAATAAAAATAATAAAAAATAAAAATGAATTATAAATAATAAATATGAAATCGTTAAATATAAAAGAATATGAATAAATAATGAAAATAGGCGAATATACTGAAAAATGTACACACTGATATTTGGAGGACGAAAAAAATGGTTTAATTTTAGTTCTCTAATTAAAATAGAGTTCAGGATTCTTCATTTCAGTTAAACTCAAAAAAAATTATAAATGTTTAACTAGAATAACGTCGAAAATAGTACATTATGGAACGTAGTGCAAGGGTCGAATTTGGCGAAGACAAGGGTTCAGGCCCGAGGCGAAGCCGAGGGTTTGAATCGTCTTCGCAATATGAGACACTTGCACTAAGTTACATATAGTATTTTATGCAATTCTAGTCTCAAAGCCCGTCCAAATGTAGAACTTTGAGGTTAGAAGTGCATAAAAGAAATTATTCTTCTGCATAAAAAAAAAAAAACTGGAACTTACGAAAATTTTAAAAATGCCAAAAAGTTTTCTGAATCATAACGAAATGAAAAATTACTAAAAAGTATTAGAACTCCATAAAAGAACTGTTTTTTTTTTAAATCTGAATGAATACGTACGATCTATAAAAAACACGAAATTCTAGATCATCCAATTCTGAAAAAACATAAATGAAAACTTATAGAAATGCTAGAAATTTATAAGAGTACTATAAAACGCTACAAAACTTGATAAACATTTTAAAAAGTACGAAAACAAAAAATCTACGTAGATTAAATTTTCCCAGACATTTTTAAAAATACTGGAAATTTATACTGAAATTAGAATTCTCAAGCATCGAATTCTATAAATCTATAAAAGTAGGCATAGTTTTATAATACAACACATAAAAAATAATGAAAATAGACGAAAATACTGAAAAATGTATACACTTAAAATCAGAAGATGAAAAAAATGGTTTTCCCTTAGTTCTTAAATTTAAATTCAGTTCAGGATTCTTAATTTTAGTAACTAAAAAATAACAGCAATCTTTGTTTCAAAAAAATTGTAATTCTAAATCTTCAACCAATAGAATAACATAGTAAAAAAAAATTTGTTTGACCTAGTGATTCATAAAAAAATAAAAAACTGGAATTTACGAAAATGTTGAAAATGCCAAAAAGAATTACATCAGACTGCGAAATTCGGTTTTATAATTTATAAAAAACACTTCAATTCATGAGGAAATGCACTAAGAAAAAAATAAAAATTCAATTGACTGGAAAATTTGAACTTCTTATCAAAAATCACGTAATAAAAATAATTTTATATTTTACGTTATAAAAAATAATACGTAATAAAAAATAATATGAAAAAGGTTTGATTTCATTAAATTATTTGTACAGAAAATCAGAATTCTTACCAAGACAGCTGATGATTAAAAAATTAAATATCTGTGACGCTCCGCGAGAAAAGGGCCCTTATGCAATGCAAAGATGGTATAAGGGCCCTTTTGCTGAGAAAAGGGCGAGAAAAGGGCCCTTATGCAGAAGTGACATAAGGGCCCTTTTCTCGCAGAGCGTCACATCTAAAGGATTTCCCAATATTTCACATTCGAGAAAAAATTGGTGTAGCACAAGCGTACTAATCGATTGTTCGATAATGTTATATCGTTATAATATAAAATACATATAGCATCAGAATACTCTCATCCATTTTCCCAGTAAGTCTTTCAAAAAGTTTCCAAATTACAGTTGATTAAACACAGACGTAGGAGCTTACTTATACATAGTAGTATAGCTATGGGGATTCTAGCTCACGGGTCAGCGCTGACGAGGAATAATTTTTTAGTTTTTTGAAATTATCAAAGTTTTCTGATATTTAAAAAAATTTCAAAAGTTCCATGTCGAGGAAAAATATCAAAATGATTTGATAATTTCAGAAAAAAACTAAAAAACTACGAAAGAGCTAGAATACCCATAGCTTTACTATTAGCCATTAAAACTGTCGAGAAAAAACATGGGCAACCTGAAAAATCGCCGATTCAACAAATATCATTTAACTGATGAAAACATTCTAAGCTATCAGATAAAATGTTTTTTAGATAGAAGTAATGTTGCTTGCCATGGAACCAGAGCAAAAATATTTGTCCACGGAAATCGTTGAATCCGAAGTGATCGTTTTTCAAACCCTGGGCTGGAAAATCCCGAAAAACACGCCAATAAACTACGTTGATGTTTTGCTCGCTGCAACGAATCTCCAAAAATTTTCCGAATCGGAATTGAAAGACGTGATTGTTCGCCTTTTGGACTTTGTTTACTTAAATGTAACGATAATCTTGACGTAAAATTCTGAAATGCACTGAAAAAAAGTCTTTTTGAAAAATGTTCTGTTTTTTATTTCTTTACAGCACGATAAGTTGTATGCTTGTCTTCAAATTCAGAAGTTTAAACAAAAGGTGCACATCAGCAAAAAGCAACACTATATTATGAAAGCAGACTCCATGTATTTAGCAGCTTCGGTGATTTTGTGTTCGACGTATTTTGCGAAATTGGACAAAAAGTTGGTGAGAAACATTGTCCACGATTTGGGAGCCATGACTCGAATGCTTTCGTCGAATATCCAGGATTTGGCGGATTTGTTGTATGCTTCTGTGATGAATCATAACACGTAATTGTTTTTTTTTCTTCGACTTTCGTTCTTACAACTTGAATTTTTATTCGGCAAAGTACATTATGCTTATTGAAAAAATTAATCAACGAAAAACTCAGTATTTTTATACATTGTTGAAAAAAGAGAAAAGAATCTGTACTTTGATAAGTATTATAAAATGTTGTAAATAAATAAAATGTATCCCTGGTGGAAAAAATCTGTTGAAACCCGTTGATACTGGTATACTAACTGTTTAACCCGTGGCCCAGAAGCAACACTTTACCAATGATCCAATCGGTCATCCAATTTGCACTATGAATATGATCTACTCGAGTCCGATACAATAAATAATTTTTTACTTATTAATCGATAATAAAAACTTTACTGATGAAGTAAATATATCAACTCAATTTTATTGGTTATTTGACGCTGAATTATTTATATTTTGAATTCATTTTAAAAATTTTAATTAATTATTTCAATTTCAGTTATAATTACCCATTATCTGCTTGATAAAAAATAAAAACTCGTGGCCCACATTTTTTTTTCATCGTTTATTTATATTTTTTAAGCAAACACACAACAAAATTCAAATACAGTTTTTTCTTACGCTTCGTCTCCATTATAGTATCTAAATGATTAAATCGTAAAGTAACAATACGTACATGCACGCGTACGCAACGTTCGTTTGTACGCAAGCAATTATTTTTTAACGCCACATGCGACTTTGCATTAAACGCAATGCGTGACTTTAACATGTAATTTCGCTTCTCAATGTGTTTGCTAGTTTTCTCCGATATCAATGCCCCAATAACCGAAATTTCCTTCATTTTTGTCCATAAACAATAACTGTAAAAGACATGTTTAATCGCCCGTCGCAATTCGCCACTCCAAGATTCACGAGCGTTTTCTGTATTTATCTCTTGAAAGTTTTAAAAAAATTGGCCGCCGTTCGATAAGGCACACGATTGTTTGAAAACGCATCAAGTGCAATGAAAAATTGCAGTACTCGTTGAAAAAAACTCACGTTTTACATCGTACAATCATCGTTCACAGATGAAGAAACCTCGTCGCGCAAAGTCCAATTATTTTTTACAATATCGGACTTTGCGCGATAAAGTAACGAATACAAGTGGTGGAAAATGGATTAGTATACTCGAATCAAAATTGACTTTCTCAATGAGATTTTTGTACTTTTTGACGTCGTCAAAATCAACTTGGTATGCGCTATGTTTGAGCTGCCGAAAACGATGTTTGAACATGATCGGGTCAATGACTGAATTAAAGATCGAAATCATCAGTTGACTACGTGCCGTTTGTTCATCAAATTCTACTTATTGGCGAACAGTGGTTTTTTTTCCTACAGTTTTCAAGCGCAATAAATGTCTTCTTTGAGCTTGGGAAACTAATTTTGTAGTACTTTTGTGTTGTGCCTGCTTTTGCGTAACTTGTAACGTTTATATTTATTTACAATGCGAATGCGTATGTTAAGGTCTCTCTTTCGTTGTTATTTTTGCAAGTTTATCATTTCAAAGTATTAGCATTGGAAAAAGTATTGGGATTTTTATATTTAATCTTTTACAGTTGCATATGTTTGAGTTTGTTTTTGTGTTTAAATTAAGTTTTAGCATTTGGATGATTATTTTATATAATTTTTTAAATTGGTTGGCCGGTCGAGAAATAAAAATTGTTACTTTTCTTTCAAGTCTTTTCAAGTGTTGGAATTGTCTTTTAATACAACTAATTAGTTTTTAATTTATTTTAAATATTTAGTGACATATTTTGAAGAATTTGATTATTAAATTTATTATTTTAATAAATTGCTGATATTTTGTAGGAAAATTATTACGAGTTAAAATTTTTATAAGATTTTTAAATCTTTAGAATGTTTTTCAGATGCTCAAATAATGCTTTTGAAAATTTACCAACATTTTGATGCAACTTTCTGAACTTTCCAAATCTTTGACCTTGATTCCAGTAAAATAAAATTGAATTAAAAATTTATGTAATTTGATTTTCAACCACATGCATATCACAAATAAAAAAATTCCTTTGAGAGATAATAAGGAACAAATACACTGTCTGCATGGAACACAATTGTTAAGGAAATAGAGTAAATGTATTTTATTGAGGTATATTACGATATGAGAAGGCTCAAGGGAAAACTGGAGTGACACCAAATTATCACTGGAAAAATTTGCACTCGTAAATTATTAACGAAGGGAAATTTTTCTCAATTTTTTCTTAAACATCAAATTCATGCACTGAAATCCATGGAACTTCCATATTTTCAAAGACGACACCCTGATTGTCAAAATATTAAAAAAAAGTTTTTTTTTCAGACTTTCATGCCAGTCCAGCCCCAAATGAAAGCTCATTGAATTTTCTCAACTCCCTCTTCCATACGCTCATGATGTTCTTACGTTCACACACTACTTTTGTTTCGATCTAAAAGCGTGAATTACTTCATAACAGGTGCGCCAAATGGACCTAGTTTTTTCCTCTAATGAATATTCCGTAACAATTTCATGATCGAGTCTTAAAAATCGACCCTCCAAATATGAAAAATTTCATCAGTGAATACCTTCAGATTTCGAGAGTACGATTTTCTTTTTCCGTTTCGGAAGAACGAAAATTCCTGCTGGATATCTATTTTCCAGTGTCCTCAGCAATTCTAACTTTAAAAACTTGTCACCTAATTTTACTTTCTAGATTCCTTTCCCATTTCATTTTTTTCTTTTCCTAATCTACTCGCTATCGTCGATCATTACTTATTTCACTGAAACTCACGGCAAAAGATTTTCCATACACGACAATCTGAAATGGATTTCTTTGTACAGAAAATGTTTTTCCGGCGGTTGAAATCACTGTTCCACACGTGTAACTGCAACGGCAATATTTCGCTTGTCGGCCATTTTGTCGGGATTTGGGATCAGCAAAAAAAAAATATTGCCCATTCAATTAACATACGGATCAGTGACTGTAAAACAAACTTTTCCAGCTTCGAATGCAGAACACTAGAGCGTTTTTTCCTTATAGTCAATAGTGAAAAAATGGTATTGTCGATATGATAAGATGCCATGAACGTGAACATTAAAATACGTCGAGATTTTAATGTTTTTCCCTTTTTTTTTCATCAGCAAAGTTGAATTTTCTATATAAGCGAACTTTTAGTGTGACTCAAGTTTTTGGATTTGAGAAATGGTTACTTTGGTTGACTCTTAAAATTGATCTTCACGTCGTAGAAAATACGTTCCATCATCAACTGTCTTAGATAGTTTTGCTTAGCGTCTATAGGACAACGTACAACGAGAACAAAAACAGCAACAACGTCTCGCCCGCGTTATTCCTTAGCTTTAATCAGCTCACAATGTTTAAAAGTTGATATATTACGCCCAACTATAAGCTCACGTAGGCAACAAAGACCACACTTTGACCGTTCAGCAAAAAATTTACACTTGCATGTTGAAAACAATTTTCGAAAGATTACGTTTTTTCCAATGCATTCATAGAAAAATGTGTGTAATGTATGGGATAATGATTGTATCACTAATAATCATTGAAAGTTTGTCTATAAAAAATCATGTATCAGGGCCTTATTTGACGTTTTTTGAAACTGGATTTTGAAAAATGTATAAAATGACATTGAAAATCGACTTTGACAGAGATTTTTTGATTATGTTTGAATTTAAAAAGTTATGAAAAACTGTATTTTTGAGCTTGCTTTTTTTATAAACGAATAGATAATTTTTCAAGTTTTGGAGCATAAAAAAAACGGGGAAAATTGCGTTATGCGTGGAACTTTGTTATAAAAATTCGATGATTTATTATTGAAGTTTTAATATCAATGTGAATTGTAATGACTTTTTTAAATTTTAACTTTCGTAAAAAAATGTTTTATAGTTGGAAAATTCAAATACTTTTTTTTCAAATCGAGAACAGCTCAAAAAATTCAAAGGAAATTAGAGTTTTGAATGAAATTAGTTTGTGGGAAAAAAGTGAACAATAAAATGACAGTATGTTAAATTTTTAAGATTTTTGAAAATAAAAAAAAAAAAGAAAAAAAAAAAAAAAAAAAAAAAAAAAAAAAAAAAAAAAAAAAAAAAAAAAAAAAAAAAAAAAAAAAAAAAAAACAACGGGGAAAAGTTCGTTATGTGGGGAAATTTATTATAAAAATTTGATGATGTATTATTCAAATTTTATTATCAATGTGAATTGCAAAACTTGACAATGATGACTATTCAAAATTTCAACTTTTTTTAAGAAATATTTTATCATACGAGAATTCAAACATTTTTTTTAAAATCAAGAACAGTTAAAAAAATTCAAAGAAAATTAGAATTTTAAATGAAATCAATTTGTAGGAAAAAAATAAAACAATAAAATAACAGTATGTAAAACTTTCAAGATTTATAGTATTTTTTTTTTATAAACAAATCGATAATTCTTAAATTTCTGGAGTATGAAAAAAATCTGGGAAAATTGCGTTATGTGCGGAATATTATTAGAAAAATTTGATGACTTTTATTTAAGTTTTAATATGAATGTGAATTGTAAGACTTGTCATTGATGATTATTGAAAATTTTTACTTTTGTAAAGAAATATTTTATAATCCGAAAATTTGAAGCTTGTCAATTATTTCAATATTTTCATTTCAACTATTTTTATTGAATTGAATTTTTTTTTATTTTAACTATTTATAATATTTTTATTTTAATTGATAAGTATTCAAAATTTCAACTTTCGTAAAAAAATATCTTATAATCCGAAAATTCAAAGCTTGACATTGATGATTATTCAAAATTTCAACTTTTGTAAAGAAATACTTCATAACTCAAAAATTCAAACATAATTTTTCGAATAAAGAATGCTCCAAAAAATAACGAATTTGTCGAAAAAAAATGTTAGGCTTCCTGATACACAAAATTTCAAGACTGATCCCTGAAAATGTAAGTTTTTGCCAAAAAGTCACGACTCTCCATCGTCCTAAAAATGATTGAATTCTTCACCATAAAAGTCTACGCTGGTGGAACAACACGTAAACAGTGATATCTATAACCTCATCACATCACAATGTCATTTGTCTTGGCGCAATCCAAGTTGGCTGGGCCCGAAAAAATGGCAATGAAATCGACCCCCAAAAGTATAACAACAACGGTTTAACTAGAATCCGCTTAAAAAAAAAAGATGAAGTATTTTAATTCGCATTCGACGTTATCGAACATTTTATGAAACACACCTGGAAAAAAAACCTTTCGCGGATGGAAAAAAGAGCGACGAAATGGAAAGGACGGCCTCAATGAAAAGGGTTTCGCTGCGACAGAACTCGGCGAGTATCGTTCTTATACTTTATCGAACGCTTCAACACTTACGAGCTTAGCTTTTGAAAAAATCGAGTATCTCCTTGAAAAAGACAAATGTAACGCGCGTGGGATACCGGCCGAGTTGAGTCGCAGCAGCTCATATACTTGTGGAATAAAATGGTCATTATGCTGTTTTGTTTCGTCACTGGGTCTGAGATATAATAAACAACGATTTTTCTCGATTTTCCCAGTCAAGGTCAAAATGGTCATTATTATCGTATATCATTGGATGTTGCAGCAGACGATACGGCACGGGATCGCGCTTTCCTGATCGCGCGGGCCCCGGAAAAAAGGGGCCTTGCTGTTGTAGCAACTTTCGTAGGCTTCGAAGGCTTCCTCGACCAAGGGGCTCGGGTTCCGCAGAGACTCGAAAGGCGGCAGCGAGTCCTCGCTGCACATACTGCTGTCCAAACTGTTTTCTCGTGTCATTATTGAGTCGTCGCTCACATCCTGCTGCACGAGTTTGTAGTATTTTTGGACGCCCTCGCACTGAAAATTTATCCGACCCAGAACACATTATTCTGCAAATCTATACATAAAACTACGAAAAAAAGTACTGAATGAAAATTCATAACTTTGCCAAAATTTTCAATACCGATACAGCAAAGTTAAAAAAGTTTTGGACAGACTAAAATCAAGACACTCACCGCATTAGCCTCCGAAACCTCGTTCTCCACATCCTTGCAATTATCTTTTTTCTTCCGAGTGACAACAGCTTCAACAGTTTCCGCCTCCCAGCAATCTAGTACATCCGGTTCGACGATGCTACCCAAAGAAGCGACGTCTTCCTCGTTGTTCTCAGCCTTTTCGGAATCCATGACGACGGCCATTTTGCCGTTCAACAGGAAAGGTTCGATCCTGGACATGGGCAGCAACTTGCCTTCCACGGACACGACAACTTGGCCGCTTTCGAAAGTTCGTACAGGTCGCGTCAAGGTAGTTGATTCTTGCTGCTGAATTCGCGCCTTCTTAATCTCCAGCTCCTGATTCGACTTGGACGAGTCTTTTAATTGGCTTTTCCACCTTCTCTTCGTGTTCATCCGAGAGCTTGGTGCAACCCTCATACCCGCAACGCTATCCTTCTCCGTAAATTCGCAATCGACGCCAACGCTCAAAGGAGTCACTTCCATAGATTCAAGATTTTCCTTGTCTTCGACTTTTCCTGTAACATTAAGTATTCTTATCAAATCAAAATGAAGTTAAAACTATATTAAAAGAAGTTGAAATGAACACGAGCTTTCGACTAGCATTTGATTTCGTTATTCATGTTCCTTGGCAATGGGATTCAATTACTCACCAAGTTTTTTCTTGTTCTTTTTCGACCGTCTCCTTTTCCTTTTGGTTCTCTCGTTCTCCGTGGCATGTTCCTTTGCGTGGTTGGGTCTTGCGAATTTGCCGCAGCTGGTCGAACGCGACTTTTCGTTCGCGTTGCCACTAGCAGATAGTGCAGGCATGGGGTTGCCCTGAAAAACATTTTTTTCTTGTTCAACATTCATGATAATTCGTGACATTTGATTATGTTTCAGTACGTAATTCCAGAAAACTGGGAATCAAGTTTTATGGAATTAAATTTTTCTTTTCCACCACGCCTGCGATGCGAAAACGTGGCGGTTCGGGGGCCGGAGTCCCCTCGACGGGGTTCAGGGGCAGAGCCCCGGTGGGGGTAGTAACGGTTAACTGAAGAAATGATTTATAAAAAATCGAATTTTCCTACTGACTTGCAAGTTTTTTGGCGGCTGCTTTTCCTTTTCCTCCTCTTCGTCTTCGTCTTCTTCGTCTTCCTCGCTGTCAGAGTTCTCGAGTTTCGTTATGAAAATATCCGGTGAATTGGATTGCCTCAGCCACTCATTTACGGCTTCGGTTATAGGTCTCTTGGATTTCTCTCGCGTTTGACTCTCGAAGCCCGAATCCTCGTTCTCCTCCTTCGTTTCAGCGCTAGGGTCATCTTTATTTTTTTCAGCCTCCATAGAATTTTGCTCGACAGTCGCATTTTCCGGAGGAAGAGAGTCCAGATCCGGAACCGGAGTGGGCTCGCGCACGAATTTTGAGTTCTTGTTATACTTTCTTCTCGAATTCGATGGACGAGTCACCAGAGATTCGTAGCTTTCCGGCAACCTCTTGGTTTCAGCGTTTATGGGTGTTGTCGTGTGATTTATTTCGCAACTTCGAGTCCTGGATGGGGGAGAACAATTGGGGTTTTTGGAGGATTTTCAATTTAAAATATGAGACCAATGAATTAAATTTGAATTTTATTTTATGTACTATTTTCATGGCTTCATTCGAGGATTTTGTTTTTTTAGGAATTTCAGTCCAAAATATGAGCGAGATGACACAATTTTGAATTTCATTCAATTTGCTATTTCAATGTGTCTTTTACAAGAAAACGTTGAGTAAAAATTAAATTTTTTTTTATTAAAACTTTTTTTTATATTCCATATAATGTTTATTATTATATATGTAATATAAAAATAATATTTTATATCACCTTAGTAACTGTGATTTTTATAAAAATTTTTATAAAAAAAGTCTGTTTTTTATAAAATTATTTTATAAAAACTTTATGAAAAAATGTCAGTTTTATGAAACTGTTTTTATAAAAAATATTCATTTTCATAAAAACAGTTTTATAAAAAATTTTATTTTTATACAAATTTTATAAAATGGTTTATTAAGTACGAAACTTTTTAAACTTTGTTTTATGAAAATGAAATTTTTTTAAAAAACAGTTTTTATAAAAACTGAAATTTTTTATAAAGTTTTTATAAAATCAATTTATAAAATCGGAGTTTTTTTTTAAAAAGATTTGGTGATTTTTTATAAAAATCACATTTACAAGGGAATTTTAAATATTTTGAATTGAATAAATATGTTTTACCTCAAGAATGTCAATTAGGAATTTTTTCGTTTAGAATTTTCAATCCAAAACATGAGCAAAACGACCTAATTTTGCATATTTTATTCATTTTGCTATTTCAATGTGTCTTTTAGTAGAACATCTCGAGTGAAAATCAAATTCATGCATCAATAACGAGAAGTGTAATGTATTATTTTCATGTTTTACTTCGAAAAACTTTTGTAGAATTTTCAATCCAGAATATGAGTAAAACGACCTAATTTTGAATTTCATTCATTTTGCTATATAAATATGTCTTTCACAAGGAAATATCGAGTGAAAATTGAATTTCATGTTTCACCTCAAGAATGTTTTGTTAAGAATTTTCTTGTTTCGTATTTTTAATCCAAAATATGAGCAAAACGACATAATTTCAAATTTCATTCATTGTGCCATTTCAATGTGACTTCAATTATTATCGAGAAAAATAAAATTCATGCATCATGAACGAGAAGTGTAATCTAATATTTTCATGTTTTTCTTCGAGAATTTTTTTTGTCGAATTTTCAATCCAAAATATGAGCAAAACGACCTAATATCAAATTTCATTCGTTTTGCTACTTAAATATGTCTTTCACAAGAAAATCTCGAGTGAAAATCAAATTCATGCATCAAGACCGAGAAGTGTAATCTACTATTTTCATGTTTTACCTCGAGAACGTTTTTCCTCCGGGGTTAGACTTCGAATTAGTTTCAGGTTTCGCAGCAACGCAATTGCTGTTGCCGCCCAAATTAGTTTTATCATTTTTCAGTCTTTTCGGCTTTGCACTCACGTCTTTGACAACCTGGAGAAAAACAGAAAATGTAGATTATTTATTTATACGAAAAAGCTATTTGATTGTGAAAGAGATTTTGAATTTGTAAACAAAGGGCAGTGCGAAATTAGTGTTTTATTTAGGGATCGCTTTTCTGGTGAGATTCTTCGTCTTCGATGATTGCAACGTTAATTAGCGGGCCTTAAATTAGCCATTGCTTTTTGGATGAATTCCATATTTTCACGTTAATGGGTTATAATCTTAGAATTATTGGAATTATACGACATTTAGTTTAGATTTGTGTGTATTCGTGTATATTTGTGAATATGTTTAATTTTTAAATTAGAAATGAATAGATTTTTTATAGCAAAATTGGATTTTCGAAATTCAATTCATGAAAGTATGTACATAATTCATTTTGATACTTGAATATTTCAATAATCAAAAGTAAAAGCTAAATTTCGTATCTTTCATATTTTGATTTTGATTTTGGTTATTACAGACATTTTTTTCTTTAAATTTCAAAAAAAATTTTTTCAATGTAATCGAAAGTTAAAAAATATAAATGAATTGAAAACGAAATCTTGGGGTTCTAAAAAATATTATTACATGACAGGAAAAATTTGCAAGTTGAATTTATTCTTTACATTAATTTGTTTATAATAAAATGCAGTTGATGTTTGTTAACAAATTTTCAGGTTCTTATAGAAAACATAATAACATATCGAGTTTGGAAATTTCGTTTTAAGCAATGATTTGCGAATAACGAAAATCAGAGAACAAATTTTTTTTTATTTTGAATTATATTTTGAATTTTTAAAAATATTTCTAATTTCGTTGAATCCTAAAATAAGATTGATTTTTCACAGTGAAAAACATGCATGAAAATTATCAGAAGTTTCAAGTAGGTTCCCTGGCATGCAGGTTGCAACCCAACAGCAACATTCAAAGGTTGCTGTTAGGCTGCTAATTTTTAAAATGAAAATTTCGGTCTACGTTGGATATTTTCATTTGGAATGGCATTTGTTCATCATCTTTCATCATTTATTGGATAATTCAATCGTTGAAACTATAAAATTTGGCTGTTAATTGTCATTTTATTTAATTTTCTAGGCATCAAGCTTATGTTACAATATCTAATTTTGCACGTTTACAAACGCACGTGAGGTTGAAAAGTATAATGCGACAGCAAATTATTGGTAATCGATGAAAACAACTGTTGATTGCATCATTAATTTCGTTTTTAAAAACTTAACAAATATTGTATGACTTTAATTTTGAACAAGTCTCCGTTGTTGGCATAGTAGATTTTATATAAATCGTATTGTAACACATTCTACTACAATTATTTATATTATAATTTAAATATATTTAATTTACACACTAGCAATATTGTTTGAAGAGATCGAATCGTTGATACGCCAGAAAGTGGATTAAGCTAGTAATTAAAATAAAAATTCGTATCTCGCGAAATTTTTGTTTCCCCAATTTTTATATTGCTTAATCATTATAAAAGTACGTCAAAGATTGACTCTGCAAAAAATCAGCACTCTCAATGATCACGGACTTGAAAAAACCAAATTTTCACAAAGAATTTTCTCGCCAGAAAGTGGATTAAGCTATTGAAATAAAAATTCGTTTCGCGCGATTTTTTTAATCCCTTTTGATTTCGATCGCTCAATTATTATGACACTCAGTCAAAGATTGACTATGCAAATAATCAGCAAAATCCAAGGTCCGCACATTTGAGAAAACCGAATTCTCATGAAGAATGTTCTCGCCAGAAAGTAGATTAAACTAGTAGTTTAAATAAAAATTCGTTTCTCGCGAATTTTGTGATTCCCTCATTTTTTTATAGCTCAATTATTACAGAAGAAATGTCAACGATTGACTATGCAAAAAATCAGCACTCTCCTTGGTCCCGGGTTTGTAGGAAACTGAATTTTCTTGGAGATGATTGCTTCCAAAATAAGGTTAAAGCTAGCAGTTTAAATAAAAATTCATATCTCGCGATTTTCTCTGGCAGTCACATTTTTTATTGCCCAATTATTATATCAGTTAGTCAAAGATTGTCTATGCAAAAAATCAGCACTCTCCCTGGTCCTGGATTTGAGAAAACTGAATTTTCTTGGAGACCATAGCCTCCAAAATGAGGTTAAAGCTTGTAGTTTAAATAAAAATTCGTATCTTGCGAGTTTCTTGGGCCCTAGCATTTTTTATTGCTCAATTATTATAACAGTAAGTAGGCGCGGACCCAGGGGGGATGGGGGGGGGTTAAACCCCCCTCCCCCCGAAAATTTTTTTGTTATTTAAGAAAAATTTGAGAGTTTGATGACAATTTTTTTTTTGTTATTTAGTAATCGAATTTGAGAGTTTGATATCGATTTTTTTTTTTAGAAAATAAAAGATGAAAAATCTGAAAACCCCAGTCCGAAATAATTTCATGTGGATTCGCCCCAGATAAACACATACTAAATCACATCTTTTACCCATAGTTAGCATGGGCATATTTATTCATATTTTTTCACTTAGCGTGTTAAATATTATAAATTTGACCATTGAATCTTCTTTTTAATGAAGCAAATAATAATAAACATTTGAATTTTCGTGGGACATTGCTTTCTAGACTTGTTTTCATCTCCAAGATTTTCGGTTGCAGTTTTCAGAATTAGCAACCTAACTACAACTTCCAAGAGTTGCAACCTACATGCTAGGGTTGAAGAACAAAATGACATTAAGACACTCGAATTAAAAATCGTGCCTTAATTTTGATGCATCTTAAAATAAGACTGACTTTTTACAGCGCAAAACATGCCGAAAAATTTCTTAAAAGTTTTGAGTGAATTGAAATGAAGTTGAAAAGTTCAAAATGATATCAAAACAATTTTCGAATTTAAAATCGTGTCTTAATTTTGCTGCATCTTAAAATAAGACAGATTTTTTACAGTGAAAAACATGCACGAAAATTTATTAAAAATTTCAAGTATGTTGAAGAATTAAAAATGGCATTAAGACACTTCAATTTCAAATCGCGCCTTAATTTCGCAACATCTTAAAATAAGATCGACTTTTTACAGCGAAAAACATGCCAAAAATTTCTTAAAAGTTTCAAGTAAATCTAAATGAAGTTGAAAAATTAAAATGATATAAAAATAATTTTTTAATTTCACATCGTGCCTTAATTTCGCTGCATCCTAAAATAAAATTGACTTTTTACAGTTATAAACATGCATGAAAATTCACCAAAATTTTCAATTAATTTGAAGAATTCAAAATAACATTAAGACACTCGAATTTCAAATAGTGCCTTAATTTCGTCGCATCTTTAAATAAAACCGAATTTTTTAAATTAAAACATGCACGAAAATTCATCAAAATTTTAAGTAAGTTAAATAATTCAAAATGATATCAAGACACTCGAATTTCAAATAGTGCCTTAATTTTGTTGCATCTTAAAATAAGATCGACTTCTTACAGTAAAAAACATGCATGAAAATTTCTCAAAAGTTTGAAGTAAGTTGAAGAATTCAAAACGGTATTAAGACACTTGAATTTCAAATCGTGTCTCAATTCCGCTGCATCTTAAAATAAGACACTTTTTCTCAAAAGTGTTATGTAAGTTGAAGAATTCAAACCTACATTAAGATCCTCGAATTTCCAATCGTGCCTTGATTTTTGCACCCCAAAATAACCCCGACTTTCTAAACTAGAACTCAAAAATTCCTCAAAACCTCCAATTATCCCAAAAACTCAAAAACAATCCTGCAAACCTCATTTCCATTCTCTCCCAAAGTTGCCTCAAACAAAATCTCCAACACCCCACACACAAAAGCACCTTCAAATCGTTGTCTTGGCATTTATCCGAACTCTTGTTCGACGACCCCTCGACAATTTTACAGCCAGCATTTTGCTCCGGAAGATCCGCGTGCGAAGTCCTCAACGTAAACTCTTGGCATTCGGGGTTGAGAGGTCGACTGTTGGAAGGAGCAGAAGTCGCCGAGGCCTCCTGACCCCCCGGCCACTGCAGCCTACAAGCAGGACTCCTATTCTGGTCAGCCTCCAAATTCTCCTGCTTTTCCTCCCCCTCCTCCTCCTCCTCCTCCTCCTCCTCCTCCTCGCCCTCCTCCTCCTCGCCCTCCTCCTCCTCTTCGTCATCCTCGTTTTCCTAGACACAAAAAATAAAGCAAGCCTGAAAAACGCCCGAGAGAACTAAAACAATGCAGCAGACCAGCTAATTATATTACAGGGTTCGGAATTCTCCTCTGCTTTCTCCTCTTTTTCTTCTTCCTTCGTTTGGCACACGCTGCGCTCGCGTTTGTCACGACGACCTCGCCGTATCTGATCATCGAGCTGCTTTGTACCGTCACCCCTTCAACGAAAAACAGGAAAATTCAGATAACAAGGGTTTTCAAGTTGTGGAAAATTAAGGGAAAAGTTTGGAGGAGGAAAATGTCAACTAGCCGAGGCGGGTTTGGGGATAAGACTGAATTTTCCGAGGCGCGTGTTGGGCGAGTTTATTTTGGATGGCGGTTATTTCGGGGCGAAGAAATGTCCGAGCGTTGCCAAAGCGTTGTCTTTGGACATTCCGACTGGGCTGGGTCTTGAAATGTCAATGGACCCGGCAAGTACTAAGCGCCTTGTAATGTCAAGGCGCGGATTTACAGCCCCTTCCGTGTTTTAATTGCCAGATTCGAAGCGTATTCATTTACACCCGATCGCGTTCAATCGTTTCGGTTTTAGGTTAGGATGGAGGTGATTCAGGGAGTCGGAGGCGGGTTTGTTTCATCTTGCGGTGACTGTAGAAGATGCCATCTTGTTTTGAGATGAAAGGAAATTGAGGCATGGGGAGAAACTTGAATGTTAGGTTGAGGAAAGGAGATTTTGAACATGGATTTAAGCAATTATGAATGAATTTAAGATAATATTACAAGTCGTGTATTTATTTTGTTGTGTCTTAAAATAAGATTGAATTTTTTAGAGTGAAGACGAGAAAATTGCAAAATGGAAGAGCAAATGATTTTATGATACAGTATTTTATATCTCATAGAAGAATACTGGAAAAATTGAATCTTATTTCAAGATACAGCAAAAGTAAGACATGACTTGAAATTCAAACGTCAACTTTAATTTACTCTGTGTTCACAAATGATTGAAGACACATCCTTTTGATTTAGACGAAGCTTTTTTGGAATTTAAAAATTCAAAAAGTTTAAGATTATATTTGAATTTAAAATCATATCTTGATTTCGTAGCATCTTAAAATAACAATGACTTTTTTAGAGTGAAAACTAAAAAATCTGCAAATGTGAAATCAAGTAATTTTATAATACAGTATTTTATACCTCACAGAAGACAATTTTAAAAATCGAATCCTATTTCAAGATGCAGCAAAATCAAGACATGTCTTGAAATTGAAATATTACTTTAAGTAATGGAGATTAATCATGAATTGAAGACATAATGACTGAATTTGAGATAATATTTGAATTTTAAGTCGTGTCTTTATTTTACTGTGTCTTAAAATGAGATTAAATTTTGTAAAGCAAAGAAGTGAAAATTTACGAATATAAGATCAAGTGATTTTATAATACAGTATTTTATACCTCACAGAAGAACATTTAAAAAATGCAATCTTATTTCAAGATTCAGAAAAATCAAGATACGTCTTGAAATTTAAATTGTATTACTTTAGGTAAAGGAGATTTATCATGAATTGAAGAAATTATGATTGAATTATAGTGTATTCCTTAACTAGTGTGGAAAAGTTTTTTTAACGGCCGAAGGCGAGCGTTGTAATCAGATGAGTTAAAAAAACTTTTCTACACTAGTCAAGGACCATATTTTATTCAACAACGTGAAGAAATGCGAGTTTTATTAGTTACAAGCGTGGGAGAAACGAGCCATTACTTCATGGCGTTGAATAAAGTAGGGATGGGCGATACTATTGGCTTCTTTCTCTCGCTAAACGACAGCTATAATAAGCGAGAAAAGGACACAATGCGGTATCGCCCATCCCTAGAATAAAGGACAATATTTTTTTTAAGTCGTGTCTTTATTTTGTTGTGTCTTAAAATAAGATTGAATTTTCTACAGTGAAGACGTGAAAATTCACGAATGTAAAATCAAGCGATTTTATAATACAGTATTTTATATCTCATAGAAGAATAATGGAAAAATTGAATCTTATTTCAAGATGCAGCAAAATTAAGACATGAGTTAAAATTCAAACGTCAACTTTAATTTACTCTGTGTTGACAAATAATTTAAGAAAACCATTCTTGATTGAAGACGCATCCTATTGATTTAGAAAAAGCTTTCTTGGAATTTAAAAATTCAAAAAATTAAAGATCATATTTGAATTTCAAATCATGTCTCAATTTTGTAGCATCTTAAAATAAGATTGACTTTTTTACAGTGAAGACGTGAAAATTTCCATACGTAAAATCAAGTAATTTTATAATACAGTATTTTATACCTCACAGAAGATAATTTTACAAATTGAATCTTATTTCAAGATGTAGCAAAATCAAGACATGACTTGAAATTCAAACATGAGCCTAAATTTAATCTGTGTTCATAAATAATTTAAGGAAAACATTTTTGATTTAAGAAACATCCTCTTGATTTGAGATTTGCTTGCTTGGAATTTGAAAATTCAAAAAATTTAAGATTATATGTGAATTTCAAGTCATATCTTAATTTTGTAGCATCTTAAAATAGGATTAACTTTTTTACAGTGAAAAAGTAATTAAAAAATTACGTAAAATTATGGTAAAAAACGTAACGAAAATTAGAATATTATTTTAAATTTAGCGCAAGTTATAATAAATAAGTAATTAGTGGTTAAAAGTTCAGTAATAATGAGTTTCAGGAAATTTAAATTACAATTTAAGTTCAATTTTGGTTTTAGGATGTCTTGAATCAGGAATTTTCAGATTAGAAAATGATCATTTGCAATTTTGACCAAAAAATGGAACCAAAATAATGAATTTTCCATTTCCACGGGAAACAAAAATGAAAAGTCGTAAGTAGCATTGAAAAACATTAATAATTATTTGTTCCTCTAGTTATGAAAGGTGATAAACACAATTTTTTTCGTTTTCCTTTATTTTCAACACTTTCTAAAATTTCAAACCATGAATTTCAAATTCAGTTACTAGGAAAACCCAGAACTTGTATGTTTCACTGGTTCGAATCAAATGAATTTTTCGTAATTTACAATTTTATTTGTCTCAGTAGACACTTTCTGAATATATAAAAAAAAAAATTAATATGAACATGTCGATAAAATGTAAAATTCGAGTGAAATCCGCAATCCAAAAAGTCGATCTTATTCTTAGATGCAGCAAAATTAAGACACGACTTGAAATTTGAAGAATATCTTGAATTTAGTCCATGTTCAATTTTATCTTCAAGCAAGCAATGTCTTGAATCAAGAATGATTTTCCAAAATTATGATAAACTAGTAATTAGTGATTAAAAGTTCAGTAATAATGAGTTCCAGGAAATAAAAGTTCGTAAATTCGACACAAACTTGAAATTTCCAACTTGTTTACAAAATGTTGCTTCGGGAATGACTCGAATTAGGAGTTTTCATATTAGAAAATGTTTCTTTGCTATTTTGATCAAAAAACGTTTAACGAAAAACGGAACGAAAAAAAAAGAAAAATAAGAAAAGTAAAAAAAAGTAAGTTACATTGAAACACATTAAAAATTATTCGTTCCTCTAGTTATCACAGATAATAAACACAATTTTTTTCGTTTTCCTTAATTTTTAAACATTTCCTAAAATTTCCAGAACTTGTGTTTTTACTGCTTCGAATAAAATTGATTGCCTGTAATCCACAATTTTTACGGCTTCGAATAAAATTAATTCCCTGTAATCCACAATTAAGTGAAATCACGTATTGATACTTGTGCAATGTTTTGTTGAAAACGTACCATTGACGTTGACCAACTGTGGTCCAAACATGTACTGGCCAGGATACATGTATGGCTGGGTCATGGGAGGTATCATGTGCGGAAGAGGCACGGGTTGCGCGAGGCTCGCGGCGTCAATGAAATTCCCCTCGTAGGGCTCCTGCTCGTCGTCCCTTTCCCCGTTCAATTCTTCCTCGGCGACGCTCCCGCTTCGACTGTTCACCCGGGTTCTCCTCGTCTCTTCGCTTCCATTCGCCACTGCCTCCGTCGGCAGCGGCGTCCCTTGAGCGTCCACGATCACTGCGCAATCCGGGTTTTGTCCACTCTGAAAAATATTCAATTCCAACAAAATATTCTAGTTAATACAATACTGTATTTATACTTCAACATATTGTACTTTTTGGTAGATAATGTAGTTTTTGCAACACCATATTATTGTAAATATTGTCAAATGATATTTTGTTGTGAAAATTCCTTTACATACGTTTTTTATTATAAATCTCGTACTTTTTACAATATATTGTATAATCGTTACTAATTTAGATTATTAATAGTAATTAAGTGTAATATAAATATTATAAATATAAATAATATTATTTTAATATAATTAGTGATTGAAAGTTCAGTAATAATAAATTCCAAATTTAAAGTTAAAATTTAAGTTTAATTTTGGTTTGACTATAACTCGAATCAGGAATTTTCAGATCAGAAAATGTCAAATAGTATTTTGTTATAGATATGGTATTTTGTTATATGGTATTTTGTTAGGTATAAATAATCAATAATAGTATAATATAAATAGTGAATTAGTTTAATGACGAAATAAGATAAAATATTGGAAAAATTAAAAAATGTAAGGTAATTTTTAATACATACAATGAGTTTTTGCCATGCATATTTTTACATGTACAATATTTTCTCTTTATACATGAAAGATCATATTTTACAACCTGAAAAACAAGTTGTATAAGGTAAAATATTAAAATAGTGGAGGAAAATTGTGAAAAATTGAAAAACATTGAAAACGCACTGAGAAAAAAATATTGTAACTATTAAAATACTGTATAGCAAACGGGAATCACTCAGACATATTGTACTTTTTGTTAGGTAATGTAGTACTTTTTGCAACACCATATTGTTAATATTGTCAAATGATATTGTAGCAAAAAATATATTTTGTTATAAAAATTCCTTTACATATTTTGTTTTTTACTATACATCTCGTACTTTTTACAATATTATATTGTAACTGTTATTGATTTAGATTAGTAATAGGCTGAATGACAAAATAAGGTAGAATATTTGAAAAATTCGAAAATGTAAGGTAAACTTTACTACATACAATGAATTTTCGCCATGCATATTTTTACATATACAATATTTTCTCTTTATACATGAAAAATCATATTTTGCAAGCTGAAAAACGAGTTATAAAAGTTAAAATATTATATAACGTGTTTCACTATACATATAGAAATATAAGATTCTTTGCAATAGTAAAGTGAAAATTAAAATTCGTAAAGCACGATTTAAATGTGTAAGTTTTAAAATTTCCAAAATCGTATAGTAAAAATTGTCACATATATTGTGATTTATACAGTATGATTTTTTACTATACAATATTGTAAGTTAAATGATTTTTGAGGTTTTGCAAAAATATTATGAAATATTACAATGATATTGTAAATACTGTCATATATATTGTGATTTTAACAATATGATGATTTTACTATACAATATTGTAAATGGAATGATTTTTGAGGGTTTTCAAAAATATAATGAAAAATTACAATAATATTGTAAAAACTGTTATTTGAATTGTGATTTTTACAATATTATTATTTAACTGTACAATATTGCAGGTAAAATGATTTTTGCGAGTTTTGCAATAGTATTTTAGAAATTACAATAATATTGTTAAAACTTTAAATATATATTGTGATTTATACAATATGATGATTTTACTAAACAATAATTTACGTTAAATGATTTCTGCAAGTTTTGCAATAAAATTATAAATATCACAATACTATTATAAAAACTGTAAATATTTATTGTGAATTATACAATATGATGATTTTAATATACAATATTGTAAGTAAAATTATTCCTACAAGTTTTGCAATAATCTTATAAAAATTACAATAATATAGTAAAAACAGTCATAAATATAGTAATTTATACAATATTGTAATAAGTATAATGATTATTGCAAGTTTTGCAATAATATTATAAAAATTTCAATAATATTGAAAAAACAGTCATATGCATTGTGATTTATAAAATTGACGATTTTACTTCACAGTATTGTAAGTGAAATTATTTCTGCAAGTTTTGCAATAATATTATAAGAATTACAATAATGTTGTAAAAACTGTTATATATATTGTAATTAATACAATACGATCATTTTACTATACAATATTGTAAGAATTAAAATGCTTTTTGCAAGTTTTGCGATAACATTGTAAAAACTGCAATATATCTGGCAAAAAGTGCAAAATTTTTTTCTCAGTCCAGTTAACCCATATTTCATCGAATTTCACTCATTGAGATTTAGAGGGTTGTAAAAAAGAGATTTAAAGAATTCATAAATTACCTGATAATCCATCATACAGTACGGAGAATCGGCGGTTTTGGGTACGAAAGTCGGATTGACCCATTCGATGGACCTGAGCGGGACCGCGTTGCAGGGCATCGCGGCGAGGTAATTCGGGTTCATTTGTTCCGGGGCCGCAGGGCCCACGAGCATTACCGGGTACTCATAATAAAATCCGCTGTTGTGGTCGTAAAACGTTCCGTACCCGAGCTGAGCCGGAGGCTCCATCACCGGCGCGTACTCTCCAACCCCGTTTTCCAGAAGCTGTTGGTCTTCCGTTGTCTCGCTTCCATCTTGCGAAAAATTCAACACTTTCAATTTCATCCAACTTATTGAATTTTATTTCATTTATTTCATTAATTATTGAAATTTAAATTATTTATTAATATGAATAATAACAAAATGAATAAATAATATAAATTGGAATTGAAATTATTGAAAATTATTGAAAACTTTGATAATGAACCTGTTTAATGTGATGGAATTTGATTTTTGGGGATGATATAATTTTTTTTTTGGATTTTTGAAATGTATTATAATCAGTGTCTGTAAGCGGCCTATGCTTGCAAGAGGGAGAGGAATCCTATGGCATTTCTGAGAGGGAAAGAGACGGAATTCCATTCACGTCCGTGCTTTTCTCCCTCTCAAGCAATGGAAATTCCTCTCACCCGTTTTGCTCGTCACTTACAGACACTGATTATAATTCTTTGGTGTTTGTACACTTTGAAAGATTTTCTGACATTTTTATGTCAATTTTTATTGTTAAATGAATTGATTCAATTAATAATTGACGGGCTTAAAGCAAAAGTCAGACGCTTAAAGCTACTGAGCAAAATACAGATGGAAAATTCCCAGCGCAAGAACGAGCTGCAGAAAGATGAGTTTAGAAGTGTGCTAGAATTCGTTGAGGGCAAAAGTGGAATAAGTGTTTAGTGTTCTGTTGCTCCCAACTCCACGCAGTGCGTTTTTTCGCTCATCGTTGTGCGTCTCGTTTTTGCTCTCTTGGGCATATTGGGCGTTCGGGCCGATATTTTACTTAGCGCATT
>JAPYZL010032477.1:0-10319 GCA_030522825.1 Platygaster orseoliae | reverse complement strand
GATCTAGGTCTTTCTGTCTTTCTATGTCATTTTACGTCTTTTTATATTATTTTAAGAAAAAGAAAAAGTCGAAGGCGAGTGATTAACGCTCGCTCTTCGCAACATAAAAAGTACATACAGCATTTTCGATTGATAACAAAAGTTAGATTTATTTTTTTTCCTGTACATATGTATATGCATTAAGCATTTTTAAAATACCTGCACGAACATTATTTTTTCAAATGATTTTGTTATCATAAGATTAGTGTTCACCAGATAAATGAATAAAATATTTTCAAAAAATTCAGAAGAGAAACACTCAACAGTAATTAATTAAAAAAATAATCACAGACTCAAGCGAGAATGATGTCAATCTACGTTTTAACATTTCAATTGAATCGATTTTCACTAAGAAAACAAAAAATATCTTGCAATGCAATCAAATTCAAACAGCAATAAGCTGATGGTAGCTGGGACTCGAATTGTGAATGTTGAGATCATTGTAATTCACAAAAGATGATAACTTCAGAGAGTTACGCCAGATGGCCGCCCCATGAAGCAATTTCATTTTTATAAATAGATTGAATAAGTACGATAAGTAGAAAAACAAGCGAGACAGATCAAACTTGGAAAAAATCCGCAAAAAAAATTGTTGGGAAAGAAAAAAGGATGCATGTTTCATCAAGTGGATCAATGATAAGAAAAAAATTTTTTACCTTAAATTACAAAATTATTTTGATTTTTTAAATTTAACTAAAAATTTAAACGAAGAACAATACATTGAGATGTAACAATTTCTTTCGCACATGATGAAAATTATTGTAATCAATAATTGTAAATGTATTATTGTAATCAATAATTGTAAATGTATTATTGTAATCAATAATTTATCCACAACATATGGCTTTATACGTGAAATCAGTTTTTTCTAAATTTCTATAAAATTACTCGAGCATATTTTTTTAAAGTTATCATAAACAGGAAGCATTTATCTCTATTATCAATTTATTACATGTATTCCAGAAGTTTACCTTTGCAGTAAAAAAAAGTCCAATATTGTTTCTACGAAAAATTTGCCATTTTTACAGCCATAAAAAAAGGACATCTTCAAACAATATTATTTCCTTGTAGTTAGGAGCCTGTCTAAAACTGCCGCATTTTTTTCTATTTTCAGAAATTTGACACAATTAACAGAACTGGAAACCCATGACGCGTCGCATTTAACGAAGCTATGTGGGCTGTTGATGAAACTAATCAATGACTCTCCTGATAGTAAAACTGTTACTTTTTGTAAAACTTTTCTGTTATCATTTATACGAACAAAGTACAATGACCTTGGCTTGTTCCAAAATATCTTGAAAATGGAAAGGAAAAGGAGGTAAAAAAATTTTTTCACTATGTTTTGTTGTTTAATACATATATTATGTATAAAAAATGTTTCATGAAAAAACTTGTGTTATACTTCATAAATGATTTGCTAACCTCAAAGCATGGTGTATAACCTGAAGTTAGGCTACACCACTTCTCAAAAATAAATGTTAATAAAATGTTTTTTCAATTGACGCGATAATTATATGCTACTGTTCGACTTTGTATTGATGTGATTGTTTCATTGCAAATTATTAAAAAAAATGATAAATTTACGCTTCGGCAGAGCTAAATTCATCTACAATTGTAATCATTCAAGCTTTATTATTTCCAACTATGTATTTCAACACATTTTTTTTAACAAAACTACTTAAAATCTTATCTTCATATTATAACTACACTTTCTTCATCTCAAAAATTATGGATTCTTTTTACAACGTTCAGTAGTTCTGTGCGATGTCTTATTATTAACTAACGAGTAATCTGAGTGAGAGTGTATGCAGATTTGTTAAAAACGGAAAAACATTGTCTAATTATAGACTACCACTGTTGGTGTTTCTTGAAAACGCCACGGATGAGGAAATCGAAATTATTGTTTCCAAAGATGATTTCCTCAAAGAGTTTATAAAGGAATGCCTTCAGAGTATAAACAACGAGAAAATGCCGTGGCTGTCGAAAGACCACGCTCAAAATTTACAAATGTTGGACTCGGAAGGCGCCAAAGCTGTTTGCAAAACCAAAATAACAGACGAAATCGTGCAGCACATCATTACTCTTCTTTCTAGAATTTATTCAATAGAAGAGAGTTCTGAAGAGTTCTGTACGAAGCGTGGAAAGGTTTGTGAATTTAATTTATCACATTCTTCCATATGTTTTACTAAAATTTTTTTGTAGTTATGCATATTATGTTTTTGCATTAGTCGTCACAAAAAAAAATGATTAAATTTGCAACCTTGGTGGTGAAATAATAGTTTTGACAAGTAAGAGACAAAGTCGAGAATCATGATAGTGTACTGGTTGAAAAAAAACTCCTTATCTTACACGTTGTTATAAATGTAACTTCACTTTTGCATATCTGATCGGAAGTATTCGTTTTATATTCTCTAGTGATGTTGATTTCTATAAAAACTTAAAAAACATTTCTTCCAAAATTTTGTATAAGTTAAACCTTATAAAATTTATAAATATAAGAAAAGTTTCTCTTACATAATTTAATTTCCTGTAAAATTTGGATGAAAGTTTATACATATAACATTTTTTTCTGTGGAAAATGTTATTGAAAATTTTGTTAAAAACAAATTTTAGTGTTTATCATTCATTTTTGAATAAATTTCTTTTCATTTTGCAGGTGATATCTATTTTTTAACTTAACTTTTTCCAAGTTTTTTTTTTTTTTTTTCGTTTGCAATGTTTCTATCCTTTAGATATGGTTTCTACTTATATTCTAAAGATTTACTTAGTGATTCGCATTTAAGAAAAGATTTGGTGTAGCCACCTAGCGAGCACGAGCGTACTAACCAACTTCGCGTGCCCGTTAGACGTGGTGCAAGAAAATTTTGAATGTAAATATAGTGTTTATAAAAAGGGTTTTGATGAAAAAATTATGTTTCTTGTATAAATTTATGCTTTTTTTATAAATCAATAGTTTTGTAGAAAAATTCCACAGTTTATAAGATATGTACGCATATCAAATATTTTATTAAAGAGTATTATCAAATATGTTCTATAAAAAGTAGTATAACGAAATATATTAAAATGTCAATAAATATATTACTATTATATTTTCATGATTACATATTTTTATTATTGTGATTTTCTAATAGTTATTATTAAAAGTTTTTTTTGATTAATTATTATTATTGTTAATAGGTTGGGGTTAGCTCTAGTTTCTCAAGTGTGGATAGATTATCACAGAGAAATCTATAATGCAATTCAATAAAAAGAAAATAAATAAATTAAAAAAAAAACTGTAAATCTATAAAAATACTAGAAAAAACTATGAAATTCCAGAATTGTATAAAAAATTATAAATACCAAAAATACTAGCAGTTCATAAGTAAACGAAATCTTATGCAGTAAATTTTTCGGAATATTTATAAAAATACTAAAAAACAATCTTAAAGTTTCTCATCCTTGAACATTGAATTCTATAGATCTATAGAAAAATCTTTTCTGTTAGAGAAAATCATAAAGTCGTATAAATATTAATAAAATACAAAAAAAATAAATACGGAAATATTACAAATGCTATGAAATATTATAAATCAATTTATAAGGACATGGATTTTTGAGTAATCTATAGAAACAGTAAAATTTTAACAAATCTGAAAATTTAGAAAATGAAATTCAGAAATCTTTGTAAGTGTTCATACAATTTTTAATATATTTAATTTAATTATAAAGTGTGAAGGATTTCTTGATATCTTTATGCAATTCTAAATAGATTTCTGGAGGGTCAGCTCTAAAGTCTAAAATTTTTTTATTATAAATCTCTTGTATTATTTTCATCTTCAAATACCTTGTAATTTTTATTTTTTCATCACTTTTGGTATTTTTTGTAAATTTTCAGTATTTACCTAAAAAAATTAATAGATTTCATTCATGCTTTATACTGGTTGGCTCAGTTTAAACGAACGAAAACGTACCTAAATATTTTCATTTTTTTTTTTTAGTAAAATTTTCTTCTGCAACTCTTCACAATACACGAAGAAGATATATAAACCAAAAATTGAAACAATAAATGACCTCTCTCGACATGTTAGGCCTAAACTTGACCCAAATGTTCTGCATATTTTTATGAGGAAAAAAGTCATATGCCACTTTTTCCAAAACTCAAAATCGTAAAAGAATTTTGAATTTGAAATCTGAGGAATCTGATTAATTAAAACTTGTGACCCGAATTTCTGTTTAGATTTTGATTTTTGTGAAAAGTGGCAAGGGACTTTTTGACTCAAAAAAAGAAGAAAAAAATTTGGATAAAGTTTGGTCCGTGGTTTTTATCTCAGCTTGTCGTAAAAGCGCATTTATTGTTAAAATTTTTGGCTTCAACAACTTTTTTGTTTTAGAGTTTTGTCAAAAATGGTAGAGAGTAGTTTTACTCAGAAAATTAATTAAAAAATTTTGATCCGTTTAAACTGGACCACTCTGTATAGTTTTTTAGAATCTGAGCTACTCTTTCTCGAATGCCTTATGAGCATTGAGAAAACCCTAAAACTATCAATGCCTTTTAATTTTGGAAAACTTCCGAAATTTCAAACATTTATCATATTTTTATTTATTGACATCAGGAAAAGAAGAAAGTATAATAAGAAGTATAAAAATATATAACAATGTATTCTTTTGCATAGCTGGATGAGTATTTGCTGACGAAAATTGTGCTCCTTGCCTACATGGGCTATAAGAAGCAACGAAGAGCAGCAATAAAGCTCATGAAACAGGCCTTGAAAATTGTGGAAGTGGGCGATGTGAAAACAACATTCCCGCTGGCTTGGAACTCGTGCCAGAAAGCATGCAGAGATGTTTATTGGGTTAGAATTAAGGCTCTACTATCAGTCTTTGACCCTGATTGGGTCGATCAATTCGTCTTAACTATGCATTTGTTCGGCGAAGAATTTTGCACTGACACGGATTTTGTTGCCCCCTACATGTCAATCGCATTTCAAGCCTTTAATTCAACAGACCTGCATGTTCGACGGTAAGTTTTTTCTGTCGAGCATTAACATCGATAATTACCACAAAACGAAACTTATAACCTGCTTTCTTGAAAATGTGAAAAAAAAACGTTGAAAACTTTCGCTTACCCTGGCGTTTTTCTGAACCCGTAACTTAATACGGGACCTCTGATGGGTTTTTTGTACAGGAAACACCGGTAAGTTTTTTCGAGTTTTTCAGCGAAATCATAATTGGAATTACCTATAATTTTTGAGAAAAATTATAATAAAGAGTATTTTCAGATTTTTAATCATTCAAGTTTGCCTATTATCAAAATGAAGTAAAATAACAAACTCGAAATCAAAAAGATCAAATTTGAAAGTTTTCGAAATCCCCAAAATTTACAAGATGTTTGATTTTCAAGAATTGAATTCTTTTCAAAATTTTTAAATTTGAAATCGTTAAAAAATACTGACATTTTAAATGTATTTTAGATTTTAAATTGATGATATGCGGAAGGATACATAATTATTAAATTCGAAAAATTTTTTTTTTAATTTACGGTTCCTAATATAGAAATTATCACGACATTTTCAATTTTTTCGAAATTTTAGTTTTGAAAAATTGAAAACTGTACGAGTAATACCAAAAAATTATTATGTTCAATATTCTCCTAAATGTGAAAAATTCTTAATATTTTTGTTTTGGGAGTTGGAAAATTTCAGTAATTCAAAACCTTGGATTTGTACAATTTCTCAAAATTCTATTGTTTCTAAAATTTCTGAAATTTCTGAAGTTTTTTATATTGATGTTTGGAGTTAAAATTTCAATAAAATATTTTTCATATCAACATCAAAAGTTGATTATTAATTGCAAAAAAAAAATTGTTACTTCATCAAAAATTTTAAATGGAATTATGAATTCTTTAAATCAAAAAATTTCCAAATATTTCGTTTTTCAAAAATTCCATCTTTTCAAGAATTATCAAAGTTGTTATTTTGAATTTTAAAGTTATATCGCAATACGAAATTTGTCAATATAAAATTGACAGTTAATTAATTATCAAAAATGTGAAAAAATTATGTCATTTTGCCAAAAATACAAAATTTAGCAAAATATAAAATTTAGAAAAATTACTCCCATATTCTATGTACTTCAGATTAAAAATTGAACATTTTTGAGTATGCAAAAAATTTTCTACTTTTTCATAATTCAGGTTTAAAGACATTGTAAACTTTATAAGGATTTTGAAAAATTTTCTAATTTCCATCTTTTCAAAACCCTCTAATCTGTCAAAAATCTTTAGCATTTTCGTGTATGAAATTCAAAAACTTTAAATTTAATCAAATCCCAATATTTTCAACGTTTCTTAAAAATTTCCAACTTGTGAAAATCCTTGCTAACTTTGATCCTTATAAGAGCCTTATAAGGACCTTATAAGGTCCTTATAAAGAGACCTTATTGAATTCTTATAAGGAATCAGAATTCCTGTAAGGCAGTCCTATTAGGAATAAGACTTTCATAATGCTTATAAGGAATCCGCTTTCTTATAAGTTTTTTTATTAAATCCTTATAAGGTTCTTAGAAGGACCTTATAAGAATCAAAGTTAGTAGGAATACATAAAAAATAAAATTTCTTTATTCATGTAAATATAAAATGTAACACATTTTATGCACCATATCTTACATAATCTTCATAAAAAATATGCAACTGTACGAAGCTTCTCTTGAAATCGGCCTTTTTATTTTCATCAAAAACGCACGCGCGTTCAGTAGAGTAATGGTTAGGTAGGTAGGTTAGTAATAGAAAAGCTGTAGGTTCAATTCCTGCTTAGGTCAATATGCTCGGTAACGGATTCACATTTTTGAGTGACATAAATTATTTTACTATACAAATATGTATTACTTCTTCAATCAAAATTTTTTTTTTCATCGAAATATTTTTTATAATATAAATATTTTTCTTATAAGTATTTCACCTTTATAAGGATAGAAGTTCCTTATAAAACGACCTTATAAGAATTTGGTTTTCTTATAAAGATCGTATAAGGACGCCTTATAAGACCACCTTATAAGAATTTATATTAAGGTCCTTATACAAATCAAAGTTAGTAGGGAATGTAGATTATTTCTGAAATTTTCAAAAGTGAAATATTTTTCAATCATACAAAATTGTCTAAAATCACCCATAGTTATCAAAATCACCCAAAAAATGCATACTGACGAAAATCTTACATTATTATGTCTCATTTGAAGCAAATTCTCTTACATGTTTTTTACACAAAACACCCGTAAAAGGTACCGTAAGTTATGGGCTCCCTTTTACAAGTTCTGAAGAACGCCAGAGTTTATAAAAATATGCAAAAATCTTATGGAAGGTTCAATTCAAATTGTCAAGTCAGTTCTGTCTTCTGCTTTAGCAGCGACATGAACGCAGACATTTATTGTGCTTCCAAAATTGAAAAAATTTTTCTTCTCCTACAATAAGATAAACAAATTTTGTCAAGCTAGGAATTAATTTTGTGATTCGTAGTTGGTTCAACTTGTTTAAGGATGACTAACAACCTTTTTTCTTAAAGGGAAATGTTCCTCTCGTGGGAAATTTTCATCGACTATCTAATCAAAAGTCCGGTGGAACGTGGGATGTCAAAATGGATGCAGATCGTCTGCAATCCGCTGGAACATGATGACAGCACAAGCGAGATGATTTCCAGATCAAAGATACATGTGTGGTGGCACTTGATTGCACTGCTGAACGACAACCTGCAGAGTATTCAGGTCCAAGTCGTGAACGGCTTCTTCAAGTTCTGCTCGAAAATCCTGAAAAACGAGCCCGAGAAGTGTTTTGAAAACAGCAAGACACAAATGATAACAGACGCTTTGATGCAGATTGTCGTGGCTGAGCCCGTCAACAAAATAACGACCGTAAACCTGTGCGTTCTTTCGGATCGACTCCCTTTTTGCTTCGATGTAAAAGTTTTTCAAGGCGCATACAAAAACATTGTTGATTGCCTAATGGCAATTATGTTACGTATAGAAGATATACAAGGTTGCAATAATACAGATGCCGAAATTGTTCAGAGACTGTTTTGGTTTGGCTTGTTTAAGTATATACACATGTGTCCAGATGATTGTAAAGTAAGTACAATAATGCACACTTTTTTGCAGCATTTTCTTGTTTGTTTTTCTAGACGCTTTTCATAATACCAAAGATAAAGTTGTTGATTTTTTTTTTAAACTAATGGCAATGATTGTTTTTTTTTTTTTATTTTTTAGTTCCACATTCTGAGCTACATTATTTCTGCTGTTGGCGAGACTTTTATGGACGTCCATGGAAAATCATCGTTCAAGAGTATTTTCATGGATCAAATTCTTGACAAAATCCTAGAAATCCAAAAATTTTACACTTCTTCCAACGTTTCTATCATTCCATTGATCAGCTTATTGATCGACGTGATAGAAATAAAGAAAGACAAAAGGTAATGCATAATAAGTAATGGAGTAAACGATATTGTTTGAGTAAAATTACAATTCGACGTATTTTTCCGATTTTTTATCATCCAAACTTTCATAACACTCTAGGAAACTATTTTTATATTTTTTAGGTATTATTTATTTCCTGTTATGTCGAAGAAGTTTTGTAATTAAACAGCAGATTATAATTAAAAATTTGCAATCAAAAATTACAAATTTGAAAGTTTCGAAAACACAAAAAATCTTGAAGTTTTCCGATTTTCAAAAATTTTACGATCGTTGTCAATTGCTGACATATTTAATGTATTTCAGATTAAAAATTAAAGATATCCTAAAAGTTCAAAAATTATTGAATTCGCAAAAATTTTCTGTGATGTTAAGATTTTCACGAGATTCTCTATACTTTCGAAATTCAAGTTGTGAAAAATTAAAAATTATATAAGGATTTTCGAAGTACATCATAACTTTCGAAATTCTTGAAGATGTCAAAAATTCTCGACATTTTCATTTCTCTTGGCCTTTAGAATTATAGAAATCAAAACCTTGGTGGTTTTATCATTTCCTGAAATTCCATTATGTCTAAAATTTCTGAAATAACCTAAGTTTTTTTTTTGATATTTTGAATTGAAATTTGAAATTAAAATTCTAAAAATCATAATTAACAGTTTATTATCAAAAAAAATTTTTAATTCAATGAAAATTCAAAAAACCAAGTTTGGAAGTTTGAAAATCCGAAAAATTAGAAGTTTTCAAAAATTTTATTATTTCATGTGGTTTGGAAGTTTTTATTCTGAAATTTGAATCTACATTGCAGGTCAATATTTTAAAAATCAAAATTAAAAATGAATTTATGATTGGAAATTGGAGAAGACTATAAATGTGAAAAACAATTTTTAATTGATAAAAATCGAACTTGAAAGTTTCAGAAATCCAAAAATTTTTAAAAGTTCAAAGATTTTCATAAATTTTATAATATTTTAGAAACATCTTCAAAATCGTTAACAATTACTGACATATGCAATCGACATCAGATTGAAGATTGAAAACATCCGAAAATTTAAAAAATTTTAGAATTTGCGAAAATTTGAAAATATTTTACTTTTTCATACTCAAGTTTCGAAAAATTGAAAACCTCATAAGCATATTGGAAAAGTTTTATAATTTTCAAAATACTCCAAGTTTTCAAAAATTCTGAACATTTTCGACTATGAAATTTTCAAACTTTGGAAATCCGAAACCTGTAAATTTTCAAATTTCTTAATATGTACATTATCTCCAAAATTTCTTAAAGTTTCCAAGTTGTCAGAAATATATGATATTTTCGATGTTTTCAAAATTTGAAAATTTTTTAATCATACAAAATTTTTCGAAATTAAACACATTTTTTACATTTGCGAATTTCGTAAAAACTTAGAAATCAATAAAGATTATAAATGAGATTAATAAGTAATGCGGCAAGAGGTAATGTATAAAACTCATATTTGGGTAGTACTCCGAAAAAGGGGACTTTTGAGTGACAAAATTTTTTTCTGAAAATTTTTCCGAATTTTGGTTTTTTCTCGCTTAATCCCGAGTGACAAAATTTCTCTTCTCTACATAGGAGCTATATTAGCATTCCAAGGTGGCAATATAGGCCAGCAAGACATAGCCTATATAGTGTGTAAATGGAAAACGTCACGCTCATCTATAAAGTGGCAATGTAGGCCATGCAATATAGGGTCAATACATAACAAATAATTTACAGACAATATAGGCCACATAGCATGCAGACTATATAGGCCACACTATATAGGCAATGTATAGGGCAGCAAGACATGGCCTATGTAGTGTGTACATGGAAAATGTAA
>JAPYZL010032446.1:0-17390 GCA_030522825.1 Platygaster orseoliae | reverse complement strand
TGTTTTATTTTCGGTCGCGGCAACACCGCAGCGTTCTGTCCTTTTTTACACTAGAGTGAGAGATCATTCTGTCATGGAATACGATCAAGTACAGTGTTAACAAGTTTACTAATCGAGTAGGAAAAACAATTTTTTTGAAAAAACGGTACAGTGAAAATTCGTATTTCATACGGCAAATTACTTGAGATTTCGTTCTTCAATTATGGTAAAATTTTCAGAAAAATCTATCTCGTGGTTTTTCCAAAATTGAGAAAAATATGCTTCTGCCCATTTGAATACATGTTAAATTTAGGAATTTTTTTACAAAAAATTGGACAGTGGATCGAACTGAAATTTCGCAGGTTCACTCTGTACGCATGTAAGATTATCTGTGATTTTTTTCATAAAAATCTATCTCAGAACTATCTCAGAAATTCAACTATGGACGTAATTAACCTTAAGTCACTGAACCTTAAGTCATTGAAGTTTAGAACTTCATTCATTTATTTTTTTTTTTTTTTCACTTTTTATATTTCTTAAGTATCAGTACAACTTGGAAAAAATTTTGATAATATCATGGATTTTTATATACAGCCTTCTAGAATTCGATACTGTAGAATTTGAAAATGTGGCCTAGTCCAAAACAGTTGTTCATTCTGAGTTTTTTTTCACATTAGAATTCAGTTCGAGACAATGATTGTGGACAACTGCACCATGCAAATGGTATCGAATCCCCATCAATTTGACGTCATGGTCATGCCAAATTTGTATGGAAACATCGTTGACAATCTCGCATCCGGTTTGGTAGGGGGAGCTGGTGTCGTCGCTGGCGCTAGTTTCAGCGCTGAATGCGTCGTTTTCGAACCGGTAAATTATTTCAAATCTTCCAGGAACCTGAGTTTTGATTTATATATTTTGGTAAATTTGCAGGGCGCGCGGCACACTTACTCCGAGGCCGTAGGAAAAAACGTGGCGAACCCAACAGCAATGATACTATGCGCCGTGAAACTTCTAAAGCACGTGAATTTGCGCCGTTACAGTGAGCAAATACGAGAAGCATTGAACAGAGTTCTCAATGATGGAAAAGTCCTGACCAAAGATCTCGGGGGCCAGAGCTCGACAACAGCGTTCACAACGGCCGTTATTAGCAATTTGCGTTAATTTAGCCGTTTCCACAAATTTCAAACACAGTTGGGAAACACTGTATTTTTAGTACCAAAAACAGCTTTATTACTAGATATGAACCTTATTTAAAATCACGATACATAGGTTTTCTTATATATATTTTTTTTTTTTATTCTATCATTGGAATCATCATGAAAGTGTTTGTGAATCAGACTAGTAACAGGAACGACGTTAATTGGATTGAGTAGTAGACTGCAACAATTTTACTGTCTGAATCAATACTTGTGATTGTGGAAAGATACAAAGTATTGCTGTAGAGACTTGTTAACTTATTGTATATTTTTTTTCTGTAGAGTTCATTTGTAAATAAATACAGAAACGGCAGTTGTGATAATGTGTTACATAGGCATGTTGATGGAATAAAAAATTACCAAAAGTACTTGAGTTTGTTTATTGTAAAAATTAAATGATGTATGGGTAGGACACTTGAACGTATGGCGGGATTTTGTTTTTTAAATTAGGAATACTTGAGATTTCATAGATTTGAAAAAGTTCGTGAAAAGAAAATACAGGAATTTGAGGAATATTTTTCAAAATTACCAATGAAATTTTTAGGTAGAATCGAGGATAGAATTTATATTGATGAAGTAAAGTATCTGATATGTAATTTTTTGTATTTATTCAGGCTAAAACTATTTTAGTTAATATGGAATATTAGGTTTTTTCTATTTGAGAATAATATTTATGGTGATTGACAAGTTGCATTAATTTTTTTTATTGTTGATATCGTCAGTTTATCAAAAAATATAAGATACGTATTTTTTCTTTTTGTCATCCCTGGCGGCAACTAAAAAACCTAACTTTAAAATGTCCTGATCTTGGAAAATAAAATTAACCGAGGTCAGGTAAAGCTAGAAATCATTTCATTGTGATAAAAAAATGCAAACAAATTTTGAAAAACAATAAATAAAGCACTGTTATTTATAATATGCTATTTAATAATAGTGTTTTATTTATTGTTCAAAAATTTTTTTTGCATTTTTAGATTGCAATGGAATGATTTCTAGCTTTACTTGACCTCGGTTGATTTGATTTTCAGAAAACCGCAAAAAACCGAGCTTTGGTTTTTTGCGGTTTTTTAGCTGCAAAAATCGACGGAGATACGTCGTTTTGAAAACTCAAACCAAGTGACGTCATTCTTACTATATGACGTCATTTTTGCATGCTCAGTATATCTATATGTATACGAAATTAAAAATTCACATATCTTCTAAAATAATCATTTTTCAATGAAACAAAAAAATGAATATTGATTTTTTTTCGAAAATAATTGATACATATGTCGCTAAATTTGATTTTTTTTTCCATGCAACTTCTTAATTGACAAGTAGCATCAATTTTTTTTATTGCTGATATTGTTAGTTTTAGTAAGTTTATCAAAAAATATCAGGTTTTTTTTCTTTTTGTCATGTATCTCAAAAATTGACGGAGTTCGTCGTTTTGAAAAATTAAACCAAGTGACGTCATTCTTAATATATGACGTCATTTGCATGCTCAGTATATCTATGTATATACGAAATTAAAAATTCACGCATCTTCTAAAATAATCATTTTTTAAAGAAACGAAAAAATGTATATTGATTTTTTGCGAAAATAATTGATACATATGTCGCTAAAATTTGTGTTTTTCCATGCAACTTTTCAATTGGGTTTGTCCATCTATCAATAAAATCATTGCTACGTCTTTGCGTATAATCAGTCATTGTTGGTAGTACTGCAGAAAAAGAGTGATATAGATTGATATCAATATTACTTGTCATTTTGTAAATATTGATAAATACTTTTAATATTCTTCGTTTCCCAAACTACAAAGTCTGTCACGGTTTAATGTGAATTATAAATAATATGGAATCTCAAAATCCATCATTTGATGCTTGCCGGTTGAAATTCGTGAGGATTCATTTGGAACTTACGGCTTTGATACAAGTAAGTGAACAATTTTCTTCTAAAAAACCAGGAGCTAAGAATTTTTTCTATCAAACAAACTTTTACATAGTAAAATGTGACTAACTAAAATCCTGAACTGAAAAAAATTGTAAGAACACAGAAAATTGAATGAAATTCGCCTAATAAACTGAGATGTTTGAGGTTATGTTGTCAAATGACAGAACTTTGTTTATCACCAAACAGCTATTTTTATATATATGTAGGAAAAATAATTATAAACATACGGACTTAAAATTTTACATAATTAATAACTTTTTATCATGTTATTTGATATTTGACTTAAAAATTAATTGTATTTATGTAAAAACTATTTACTTAGTAAATATTGTGTAATTAAAAAATATCATAAAACAAAATTAGAAAGAGTTACAAAATTGTTGTAAATTTGTAAAATTTAATTTTTCTAATGAAAAAAAAATGTAAAAGTTACTGTTAAAAAAAAAAAAATTATAAAATTTGGAAAACAGAACTGCGGTACAGTAAAAACTCAAAAACAAAAAAAAACCTTACATTTGCTGAACAAAAATGGTTACGCTTTTTGTTAATTTTTGTGTATTCCCAAATGTCGATAAATACTTTTGAAAAAGGATGATAGTAAAAAAAGTAAATATTATTATATGAAAAATTATTTTAAAAAAACAGAAAAACAAATTGAACAATAATTCAATAATTTTCCTGTAAAAATTTTTCTTTTTTTTTTCATACGTTGACGTTTTCACTGGTCAATTTTTTTCATCTTGCAATAATTGCAATTAATTTGATGAACAACTTTTCATATTTTTTTTACCTAAATTTAATCTTTACGAAATCTCATAAAATATTTTGCTGAATTCTCAAAAGTTTCACTTTATTTATTTATTTTTTAATCTAAACTTACAAACCTAAAAACTAAACACATCATAAAATATCTACAGGATATACAACAATGCACTGGTCCCTTAGAACTCTTGAACGAATTGAATGTCAAGGGAAGAGAAAAAATAGCTGCACTTAAAAAGTACATCGATCTTTTGGCCTTGTTGGCTGATGAGGAGCTTAATGAGAATAAAAAATGTCAGTTGGTTTCGGAAATCAATGAGTACAGAAGTCAATTGACAGCTGTCATGATATCGTTTCGAACAGCGAACATCGTGAGTGGTTGCGAAATCGACAGAATCGCAAGAAACGAATTGTTTTCCATGCCTGAGGAGGAACAAGAGACTCTTAGGAAAAGACGCAATAAGCTTCAATTAACGAATACATCTAGTCACATTACTACGAAATTGTCGAGCATTTCGCGACACCTCGCGGAAACAATGGATAGAAGTGCAATGACCTTAGATACATTGGGTAATTTTTTATTGCATTAAGTGAATATTTTGATTCTGGGAAAATTAGTTTTTTAAGTGAAAATGTTCTAAGAAGTTTTTTCATGGATGTGGAAAAATGGAATCAATTCCCGAAAAATAATTATTTATAAGATTTATAATATAAGTAATTGACTATTATAAATAATTACATAAAAATTACATAAACAAATACTTAAGACCTATAGAAGTCAAAAATCTAAAACATTCTACATCAACGTGAGGAAATATTAGAAGTTTAGAAAACTATTACAAAATGCTACAAAATCTTACAAATACTACAACATTCAAAAATACAAGGAATTTATAAAATAATAAAAATCTATGTTGATGTAATTTTCCAAATATCTATAAAAGAACTAAAAATCTATAAAAACTTTTGTGAAAAAAAAAACTACAAAAATTTTGAATTTTTTATAATTTTCGTATTTTTTATATTTTATAATAACTAATTCATAATAATTTGTTAATAATTAATCATAAATTAATAATAGTTTACAACAAAAAGTTTTTATAATGCAGAATAACATTTTAAAATTAGGAAAACTAAAATACTTCAAAAACTGTAGTTTTCAAAGTTTTTACAGTTTTTTTTTTTCACAAGGGAATTTGAATTCTAAAGCATCAAATTACAGAAATTCTAATAGCAATCTACTAAAATACTAAAGATATTTAAAAATACTTATGAATTCTTGAAATTTCATAACTATTGCAATAAGTATTTAATTATTGAAATTAGTTTTCAATACTAAAAAAATGTGACAAATGCTAGAAATCTAATAATGCTCGAAAACTATGTAAATAAAATTTTCTCAAAAATTTACAAAACTTTGAATCATATTACAGAATATATTTCTAAAAATTTATATAAAAATCTTTAAAAATACCAGGAAATTCTTCAAAATGTATAAATTCTGAAACAAAAAAATACTGGAAATTCTCTATAAAATAAACTTTTTTTTTAAAAATCAATTTATATACTCAAAATTGTTAGAATTTTCAATAGTGTAGTACAAAATTTATACTGAAAATCTATAAAAATAATTAAGAAATAATTATCGGATAATTATTTATAAAAATTATCCTAATTTTGGAAATTAATTTTCAAAATTAAGTAATTATAATTATTTAATAATTAATAATGGATTAATTGTTAATTTAATAATAATTAAAAAAAGAATCAATTTGAAATCTGTAAATATTATTTTCTCAAAAATATATCAAAATATTAGAGATTTTTGGAACTTTGATTTCTAGAGCAATGAATTCTAGAAATCTATATTTTTAAATTTTTATTTATTATAAAATCAGAACAATCTTCGAAAAAAAAATTGAAGAAATATGAAAAATACCAAAAGTATTTTCTTAAAAATCTAAACATCAGAGATTTGAAAACCACGAAATTCAAAGATCGAAAAATCGTACTACTATAACCAGAATATCAAAGATTAAAAATTATAAAATTCCAAAGGAAATATATTTTTCCAAACCTCCCCCCCCCCAAAAAAAAATTTTTTCCTGCTACGTCCCTGATGCTGATTCACCGCAAAAACATAAATTCTAAATAATTGCGATGATTAATCGATTTAATAACAAAACAATACTAATTACTTGTCAAATCATAAATTAAAAATATATAAATTATTTTTAATAATTATTTTATAAATATTTTTTTATAAAATTATTTTTAAATTATATAAATAGTTATTTAATATTTATTATATTCATAATAAATAAATAATTGTTCTGAAATAAATTATATAACAAATATATATACCTATTTATTATAAAGATTAAATAAATATATAATAATTGTAAATATAAATATTTATTAAATTATTTTATATAAAAATAATTACAATAGATATATATTTTAAATTATAAATTTTTTATAATTTATAATGATAATTATATTTTATTATAAATTATTATTTATTATAAATTATTTTTCTGAATGCAAACTAAGTGGATAAAAATTATTTATTAATTTTTTTTATTCAGTGACATCTTCGGATAAAGTCACCAGTACTAAGAAAGAACTGGATCATCAGCAGCAGGTTATTCTGCAGTCGGGAAAATTGCTCGGAAAATATGGTAGAAGGGAAATCACGGATAAAGCATTGCTAGCTTTGGCGTTTTTGTTTTTTCTTGCGTGTGTGTTTTATATACTACAGAAAAGATTGTTTTAAAAAAATAAAATGTTCATTCCATTCGAATAGAATTTTTATCCTTTTTTATAGAAAGTTATTTAAAATCACATGGGAAAATCGGTTTAACTAAAAAATGTGGTTCAGAGAACCCTTGTAACTTTGATCCTTATCAAAATTGGGCAAGTATTTAAAAAAAAATTTTAATAAAATAATTTTTAAAATAATAAAATCGAAGTCACAAGGGAACTATTTTTTTTATTTATTACGCGAGTTTCTGTTAATGCTTTACACAAGGGAATGCAAAATATTGTAGTGCTAATATATTGATTATTATTATTAATATATATTATATATAATTGTTGTACATTTTTTTTATGATTCCAAGTATTGCAAAGAAATTGTGATGAAGACCTTTATACGTGAAAACGCATTTTTGATCAAGGTGGAAGATGAATCGCCAAATCATGAATTTTAAAAATTATTAAGTTATAAAAAAAAAATTACATTCAAATACTAGATATGTATTACTGAACTCATTGTATGATCGAGGATTCGGAAAATAAAAATTGATCTTTTTTGAAATTGTTTTTGTTATTTGACCTTTTTCCTCTTTTAGTTTTCCTAATTTATCTCAAGTTCCAAACGTTTAAAATTAAACAAACAAAAATTGGGTTTAGTTAAAAAAAAATTTTTTTTTTAACATATAATCTGTATATATTATGTAAAATTTATTCGTCAGTTGTATCCCATTGACATTGGAAATTTTGCTTACATTATTCCATGTTCCATCAGATGAGTAGCAAACTTTGAATAAATACAAATGAGTTCGTCATTTCTTTGTTTCTCGGTAACAAAGGTATATTCTATCAGTTTTTTTTTATGTTGTTGTGGTCTGCATTTGTAATGTAACAATCTTCTCTTCCGCTTCCCCAAAATTTCATGTTTTTGAAGTTCCAAACGTTTAAAAATAAACGAAAACAAAAAAAATGTTTTTATTACCTTTTATATCTAGAGCAACATAATTATTGTTTTAAACAAATATTTAATGTTATTTACTACTTTTGACTTTTGGGTGGAAATGCAAAACTGATTTTTTTTTTCGTTTTCGTTTATTAATAAGGAATCTAACGCGCTGATTAGCAGATTCAAGGGAAAAAAAATCTCGGGGTGAACTTGGAAGAGAAGAAAAACTTGTATTTATGAATATGTAAATTTGAATACGAATTTCAAGAACGTTTTCCTTATTTTCTGGATTAATGAATTTTTCTGTTCAAAGATTTATGTTCAATGCCAAAAATTTGAAGACGTAATTTTTTTTTACTTGCATATAATGAAAATTTATTTAAATTTGTATTGACAAACCAAAAAATCTTTATTAATTTATCGAAAATTAATCATTTTGAATTTCATTACTTATGAATTTTTTACATCGATTTTTTTCATTGAATCTAATACAAAATAAAAATTATAAAAGAATAAGAAAAAATTATATTAGATTCCATAAATGAAAATAGAAATTTTAAAATTTGAAGAATTTGTAATTTTGATATTTTAGGTCAATTTGTTAAAATTTACACTACGGCAGTTGATGTTCAATCATAATTTCTAATTGCAAATTTATTTTATTTATTTATCATTTTATTTATATTTTCGAATAATCTACACATTTTTTAGTAAAATTTCAATCCGGTTCAAAAAGTTATATTTTTTACAATAATAACTACCTAAAAATACAGAAAATTCTATTCATTGATGAGAATTTCAAATTCATTGTAATGACGAAACAAATTTTACAATAATTTTGAAAATTCTTCATTCAAAATATATAGATCACAAGTCTTTAAATTCAAAATTTTTATTTTTCATCAGTTGAATTAATACTTATATAACTATTATTTATTTGCTTATTTCTCATTTTTTTTCAACTTTTTTACTTTGCAGGAAATTCGATAAAAATAAATTTTTATCGAAAATTAATGTTTTATATCATTGAATAATAATAATAAGAAACGTTTTGGTTTTTCAATACAAAATTATAAGAATGCATATAATGTGTATTTTTTGGTATGAAATACTTTTAATTTTCAAAATTTCTTATCCAAAATATCAAAACACAAATTTTTCTAATTTAAAAATTCATATTTTTCAATAATTGAAATATTGAATCCATAAGCATAACTATTTGTAATTTAAGTAAATTCGATACAAAAAAAATCTTCCTAAAAAATAATAAATTCTAAAATCCAAAATACTTGATTTTTTGATTATTAAAATTTTTTTTTCATTTATTTAATTTTTAAATTGTTCGATGTAAAAATTAAAAATATTCCAATTATTTATACATTTTTTAATAAATTTTTCAATCCAGAAATCGAAATTTTTGTAATTCTCTCAACTCAAATTATAGGTTGTCAAAAATGCAGTCAATTCTGTTTTTTGATACGAATTTCCAACTTATATAAATCTGAAATACTAAACAATTCATTTGTTTTAACCGATTTAATATAATTACAATTTTTTCTGTAACATATCCTTATTGTAAAGAAGTACACACTCGTATAAAAATGAATAAAATAAAAATCTCTTGAAGTTAATGAAAAACTTTTCCACACTAGTGAAGAAATAGTATATTCCCACACTAGTCAAGGGCCATATTTTATTCAACAACGTGAAGAAATGCGAGTTTTATGAGATACAAGCATGGGAGAAACGAGCCATTACTTCACGGCGTTGAATAACATACTATTATTCAACGCCGTACGAAAAAGGCCACTTTTACACACGGCGTTGAATAAAATATAGTCCTTGACTAGTGTGAAACAATTTTTTTAACTCATCTGATTACAACTCTCAGATTCGTTAAAAAAAGCTTTTCCACACTAGTGCAGAAATACACTATTTCATCACTCTAACCTCAAAACTGACATTTGGACGTGACTTTGAAGCTATTGTGATGAAAAATATTGTTCGCAATCGTGAGCTATCGTCAATTTTGGCTTCGCCAAAATTAACTCTAGCTCCCGATTACGAAAATGTTCATTATTCAACGCCGTGCGAAAAAGGCTACTTTTCCACACGGCGTTGAATAAAATATAGTCCTTGACTAGCATTGAACAATTTTTTTAACTCATCTGATTACAACTCTCAGATTCGTTAAAAAAAACTTTTCCACACTAGTGCAGAAATACACTATACATCAAGAATTACGTATATTTGATAAAATTATAAATTATTCGAATTTTCATACAAGTTTCATAAAAATTTCACAGTTTTCTTTAACAGCGACTTTGCTATAGTAAATACTCGTCAAACTTGAACCCAACTACTATAAAAATAAACCAAGGAAAATCCAGCTTCTCGATTTTTCGATGCATACACTTTTTGTCTCGAGAAATCATAATTACAACGTTACAGTGACCCTGGCCAAGTTTACCTATCACGGCGAGTGGTGTGCATTATCACTCGAAACAAGGCCACGAATCGAGAAGCAATCTTCGGTAATTTGTGTACCCAAGATTTTTTCAGCTGCGCATTATTTATCGATGTTTGGAGCAACAAGTTCACGTCGATAAATGGACATTTGCATTGAAATATTTTCAAGTTACGAATTTTCTCTTGTTTCTTGGGTCATTGTGTGCAAGAGCGTAACGAGAATTCCCAAGTAATTCTCTCTCCCTTGTCAAATTGATTGGCTGCGTAACGCCGAAATGATGTTTTGCGAAATTTTACCTACTGAACATTGTACGGAATCATTAAAATCTCCTACAATGTTCAACGTAATTGCGGTACCTATTTCTTGGGGCTTTTTTTGCTGAAATGCCGGGAGCGTGCGCCGTGCGCGATTTTTTCGAGGGAGAGAGCGATCAAATGACATATATATGACACGAAAGATCGCGCCTTGACAGAATCCGGGAGTCGTTGCGACCGGTGTACAGTTGAGTGAGCATCGTCATTTCAAAGTGCATCGTTAGGCATTAAATAAATAAGGAGTTGATAAGTTATATCACTCTTTTTACGTGACATGATGTCAATTTTTATTTGCTATTTCATTTTTTTAGTTTAAAGTTTTATTACTCTGCCGCGAAAGTGAACGGATTTTCCTGCTCTGGATTTAAAAATGTTGTCATGATGTGATACAGTTTTGGAGGATGTTGATTTTTATATGATTGTATACAGCTTCATTTTTGAGAGGTGAGATTTACGAAAATCATGAATTTTTCTCAGAAAATGTAGAAAACCAAGGATTAATGTTACTTTTTTGCCCTAGGGTAGAAAAAAATGAGAAAGTCGCTCGTTTGAAATTCGAAAAATTCAAATTACTGTAAAGGAAAAATTAGTTTTATAATATTTAGATATGAAAATTAGGAAATTCGAATCTTTGTAAATTATTACTCTGAAAAACTCTCAAACATACATGTAGAAAAAAATAGTGTATGCAAAACGGGGCTAAGCAGTCTTTTTTTGCTCGAATAATGTTTCAATACTCGTTTTTAATATTATTCTCTCAGGTAAAAAAAACTTTTACCCCCCTGATGCATAATATACTATTTTATAAATACGTCGACGTTTTGACTCAATTGAAGTTTTTATCATGATTTATGGCATATTCTTATTTTATAAAAATTAATTTTTATAGCATGAATTATTTATCATTTGTAGTTTTTAACTTATAAATGTATATTATGCATGCATATAATAGTTATTAGAAATTGCTTTCAATAAAAACATTAAAAATTAAAATATTGATAATAAAACAGTAAAATTCATAAAAAGTTAAAAGGTATGAAAATCATAAAAAAGATATATTTTGTTTCTTCACTTTACGTTCAAAAAATTTCGAAAAAAATTCAAAGGCTACTTAACAAATAATAAAAATAATTAAAAAGTACCAACAACATATTTATATCAAGTATTACAGATTATGGAATTCAAAAACACCATGAATTTATACAAGGTGATAAAAAAATTCTCGATAATGAAAAAATTAAAAAAAAAAAATTTTTTTCGAAATGGCTTGTGTAAAAAAAATAAAGGTTCCACTCTTTATAAACACAAAGATTTTGAAGACTGAAAAAACATGTTCGATTGTTTGATTAAATATTTTTAACTCAAATATAATTCAACTTTTGTTTCTTATGATTACAATAATTTAATATTTTTCTCAATAAATACTGTACACTTGCGTCGAGTTTAAAAAATTTTGACAAAACATCCAAAAATATTTATCTTCATATATATTTTATAATAACTGACAAAATCGATGCTATTGATTGTGTTAAATTCTCAAATTAATAATTATTAATTATAAATAACTTGATTAATAAAGACTAATCAAGTATAAACCTTAATATACGAAAAATTAAATTGAATTCACGTAAAAACGTAAAAAGTTATGAAAATTCCTTCACAATACTAAACGCTTGTTCTAATTTTACTTTTTCAGAGAAACTACAAAAGATTGTCAGTAATAGTCCAGTATTTTTGAAAACAAAATGAAAATCATTTTTATTTTGCCGCTTTTGTTGGTGTCAGTTCTCGCTGATCCTTGGTTGAACTTGATTTTGAATCAACCATATCCTTACAAAAATAACGCTCATCAACAATACAGAAACTATGGCCTTCGTCAAAGGCAAGGAAAAAGTGGAAAAGAACGATGGAGAGAAATATGCAAGGTTTTAAATCCGGACCCTTTCGCATATCCCGGACGTGTGCCATATCCTGCAGCTCCAGTTTGTCCATATTAACGAAATTGTTGATAATTTCGTGAACTGATTAAATGTGTCATGCAAAGAATTTCATGATTTTTGTGTGTCTTTTTAAAGTTTATCAATAAAATGGAACAGAATTTGTAAAGTGTGCTTAATTTATGTTATTGCATTATTTAAGCGAGATTCATATAATATTTTGATGTATATTGAAATAATATAAAATAAAAAAAAGAAATTAAAATATTTGATGAATCTGGATTAGCGTGATCTTTCTTTTTTAACAACTTTTTTTGGTGACACAGTTCTAAATTTTGGAACTTAAGCTACTGCCGGGTTAAGAAGCTTAAGTTCCAAGAATCAGCCGAAAATCTCCAAAATTGCAAATTTTATGGCCAATTTTCGCGTTTTTTCACCAATTTTAGAGTATTTTAACGGAAAATCTAATTTTTTTTGGTCGCACAGTTCTAAATTTTGGAACTTAAGCTCCTGCCATTCTCAGAAGCTTAAGTTCCAAAAATCAGCCGAAAATCTCAAAAATTGCAAATTTAATGGCCAATTCTCACGTTTTTTCACCAATTTTAGAGTATTTCGAAGGAAAATCTTACTTTTTTTGGTGACACAGTTCTAAATTTTGGAACTTAGGCTTTTGCTAGGCTCAGAAGCTTAAGTTCCAAGAATCAGCCGAAAGTCTTAAAAATTGCAAATTTTATGGCCAATTTTCGCGTGTTATCACCAATTTTAGAGTATTTCAACAGAAAATTTAACTTTTTTTAGTCGCACAGTTCTAAATTTTGGAACTTAAGCTCCTGCCGGGCTTAGAAGCTTAAGTTCCAAGAATCAGCCGAAAATCTTAAAAATTTCAAATTTTATGCCCAATTTTCGCGTTTTTTCACCAACTTTAGAGTTTTTCAACGGAAAATCTAACTTTTTTTGGTCGCACAGTTCTAAATTTTAAAACTTAAGCTTTCGTTGTTTTCGTATGTACAGTTTATTAATTTATAATGCAATATGAAAATATGAAAAATTTCCTTGATTAATGATATTTAATTATTTTATTAATTATTATTTATTTACTTATATTAGTTTTCATAACTCAGAATAAAATATCAAATCGATGAAAATGATGAAAATTACAAAAACCATAGTTTTCGAAGTTTGTACAATAAAAAATAGTTTTTTTAATTTGTGTAATACAATTTTCTAACGATTTTTTGTCGTTTTTGAAATAAATGTGTAAGTTGATTTAGTCATATTTACGTGAAATTTTAAATGATTTGATGACTATGATATTCACCAAGAAGTTAAGAGGAAACCCAACACATTCTCTTTTCGTCCTTTTTCCTCTCATTCGCTTTCCGTTCTATACATCTCTCTTGCACTACAGTGTCTTCGGTTCCCTCTTAATGTAACTGATTTTTTTTAACATCTATAATTTTTATATTTTTAATTTTCTAAAACATTTTCTAAAACAACGTTAAAAATGGTGAATATTTACGCAATTACGATTTAAAGTTTTCAAATCATAAGGTTTTTTATTTTTATTTTACTCAAATTTCTATAGTCTTCGAGTTTGAAAAATTTTCCGAATTCTAGAATGAAAATTCCAAAAATCCAATTTCCAATTTTTTTAAACTTCAGTTAATATGCATTAAAAGTAAATATAATAATTTAGTGATCGAAAAATTGCTTGAATTAATATTATTTTCTAAAATGAAAATCTTTAATTATATTTTTTTAAAAATGTGGAACTCTAAGACTTGCGAAATTTTCATCCTGAAATGTAAGTATTTTTCGAGGTAATGTCGCTTTTTTACAACATTATCATCTATAAATTATTATTTATTATTATTTTACAAAATAACACTCATATTTTAAGAATAGGAAATGTGTTATTCCCAATTTCTGAAATTCATGCAAATAAAAAAAAGTTATTGATAATAATCAAGTGATTTCAGTATATTCCCCTTATTAAGAATATTACAACTCATTTGTTTCTGCAACATGATAAAAAATTTTGAAAAAAAAACATGAAAAATAAGTTATCAAATTTAATATCCAACTTAATGAAAAATGATCCAAATTTGTTTGAGTCACACATTTCTTTCTATCAATACCAACATACATTTTTGGAAGGTGTACTCATTATTGGAAGTTTCACACAATGTAATACAAAAAACTTTCGACTACGAAGTTGCGACTTGTATTTATTATAACAAGATAACCATGAAATATTTTTACTTTGAATTCACGTATAAAAATAACGTAATATATATTTTTATTACAAAAATGCAATCGTAGCTTCACAGAGAGATTCTAAACTTATTTACACGCTCTTACAAAAAACAAATGAATAAGTTATTATTCGATTTCCTACAAATAAACATTCTCTATTTGTATGAATATATTATTGATTTCAATCAGCTTTTTTCAAATCTTAAAGTATTTATGCAAAAGTACAATAATTACAACTCGATAATCACAGTTACTTTTCTATCCTCCATCATCTCCAGTTTTATTAGTCTACTCGAATTTTTTCTTTGAGTAGATAAAAATCGGCTTAAATCAGAATCAAGTCAGAAGTGATGGTAATTTCGGCGCATGAGAAATATTACCGACACTATGATAAAACAGAGTCGTGCCAAAACGAATCTGTTTCACCAGTGTCGGTAATATTGCTTTCCCATGTACCGACAGTCGGTATAACTTTGCCTGACTCATCTGAAAGTTGGTGTTTGGACGATAGGGCACATTTGTTTCGAAAAATCTGAATTATTTCCATACTTGGATCAAGCCGTCAGTACTCCCTGTCAAGATGCAAGTATTTGACATTGACACAGCGGAAATCGTGTCGTGATGACCAATCGGGGACTTTTCCTGTTCAAGGCCCATTTCTTCCGTTTGTAACTTGTTTTTTGTGCTACTTCCGGTCGTCGATCCGACCCCGGATACTTCTTGAATCACGTTTGTCCCGTCTATCAGTCTTTGCCTGCAAGCAGATGCGAAAATCATGACGATATAATAAATGAATAAATAAAGTATATAATAAATGGAGGTTTGTATTAACTGGTATTGCAAGGAGTTCGGTAAAATAGTGTCATTAGCTGCTGGTAGCACAAGGTAGGATTCAACCGGGACCACGAGGTCCCAGAAACGAAGTCTCATATCAGTTCCGCCAGCTAGCAAAAATCCGGAGTTATCTCTGCATCCGGAATACATGGAGCAAATGCTGTGACCGCGCTGAGCATGTGTCAATGGCGGAGCATTCGATGCCCAAAGAACCATTTGGCGAAAACCATTTTCGACGTTCCACATCGAAATTTCGTTGTTTCCCTGTATGGCTGAGATTATCCACGAATTCTCAGTTGGGTGAGTTATGACTTTTCGAACTCGAGCACCTGCGAACAATATTGAATCGCTTTATCGTTGTTTTTGAGAAAAAATTAAATAAGATGATGGCGCAATATACACAAATACGTAGTTCTACGACAAAATCTGAACTTTCATTACAAACACGTAAAATGACATGACATGTGATGACATCGTCATTAGACTAAACATCAATAATACTTTTCGTATCTTACCATTAGGGTGTTTGATAGTGTTGATCGGCAACTGAAACCTCAAATCCCAACAAATATGAGCCCCTGAGCAAGTTCCAAGTGTCAACCACTGTTGGTTGTTGTTCAAACAGAAAGAAGTGATGACACCGTGCTTCAAATCATTTTCCAGCTTCCACGCAGTGCCAGGGCATCTCAAGTCCCAGCCCACTAAAGACCCATAAAGTGACGCGTAAACGAGCACTGACTGCGATCCCGAATCCAAATACTGCACATCAACTGCGTATCCTTCTTCCTAAAAATTACTCACTCAACTTATAACATTCAACAAGTTGCAGTAGATAAAAGACATTCGTATTACTTGAACGTCCAGTTGCCTCGTGTCGATAACGCTCATTTTACTCGAATTCGATTCAATGCGTAGTACAAATATAGAAGCTGATTGACTGGCTGAACTGGCCAGTGATTGTCCGCGATCGCAAGCGGCCAGACCTACGAGAGGTCCTCCTTTTTGCGTGTATGTTTGTCTGAAAGTATAAGTGATAATGGTATCGTCAATGAATATCAACCTTTCTTTTTTTTATCAAACCACAACTCTTATTTCGCGAGAAAAAAATCTGCTCCCCACCGGATTCGAAACCGCAACTTCTAGATTTCCGATCGAGTGCTCTACACTTGAGCTATAAGAGGCACCCTCCAATCTCATGAAACTTATCGTTATTAAACCAAAAATGAAATCATATATCCCTGAAATATGTCGTGTAGTAACTTCAAAATTTCAAATTTTTAAAAAAATCCTTACCGAGACCGATTCGCTACATTTCGACCTTCCATTCTACTAGCGTCCCATATTCTGATGCAACCGTCGGCCGAACTGCTCGCGAATAAAGTGGAATCTGGAATTGCTACCAATCGGTTTACAGCTGCTCGGTGTTCGTGCAGATAAGCTATTTGAGTTGCTCGTGGTCTCCATGCACTGGGCAGCACTCTCGAGCCTGCAAATCATTATAAGCTATTCTGTATGGTCACCTGTCAGGTTAAGGATAAAACACACAAGTCGTTTAACTTGTGTTCGCTAGGTGGCTACACCAAATTTTGTCTCAAATGCAAATTAATATGAAACGGACTAAACAAGATGATCATAATCATAACCTGCTTGCCACGCGATGTTGTCAGCCCAATGTTGAGCCCTCAGCGCAGCAACGTGTTGTTCTTGCTTTCTATACGTTAGCTGTTGCAGCTCCAATCGACAAGGGGCGTATCGATCTTTAAACAAAGCACCAATTGAGTATTTTATATAAAAAATATCATCACAGCAACAATTCTACCCCGATTAAGGTAGTACTTCCCGTACCGTCGGAATAGAAAGTTTTTCATCAGTTTTTCGCTTACATTTTGCGAGGGACTGTCCTCACGCATGCTCAATCGCGCACACACACAATCATATACAGCTTGATACAGCTCTAATGTAAAAAACTTTCGAACTTTGGTGTCGAATATCTCGTAAACGAAAAACAA
>JAPYZL010032416.1:0-10292 GCA_030522825.1 Platygaster orseoliae | reverse complement strand
CCATATTGGATTTGTCGATTGTGACGGCGGAGCTACAATCGATGTTGATCGAATCCGCGCGATTGCGCGCCATAACCTCAAAGTAAACGCGACGTAAACAACCGGACGTCACAACCGTAAACAAGTAAAAAAGTGAAAAACGACGAAAAACAACGCATCATAGGTTTTTAGAAAAGTGAGAGTGAATATCTACGCCTATATACTCTGCTAATGCCGCGCCAAGTTCGGGAAAAGCCGCACTTGCGGGAAATAAAAAAAAATACCAGGGCCATTGTTGTGTTAATCAGTCAGGTAACCCATTGTTTGTCCTCCTCAAGCACATATTCCTTGCGGTCTTTGAATAACGTATTATGTGCGACTAGTGGTCGAAGGAGAATCATTCCACTTGCGTGTTTACCGCTTTTGCTACGCTCGCGCGGCAAACTCCACGCTCGTGGAATGTTCTCCTTCTCCAACTAGTCGCACAATATACTATTACTTAATAAATGAAATAAAAATAAAATTTTCCTTTACAGGTACAAGCTCAGTTTGACGAAACATTTGATGACACATTTGCCTGTTGAACAACGAAAACACCAATGCGAAAAATGTGGTAAAGTCATGACTCTGTTTTAAATTATTGCTTGAAAAATATTTGGGTTTCAATGAACTTATTATTGACACAGGAAAAAAATTCCTTCGAGGACCACATTTGAAGATTCACATGCGAATTCACAACGCCGAACGTCCGTTCACCTGTGAAATTTGCTCGTTCAGTTTTACTCAAAAAGGAGATTTGAAGAGGCATCAAGCCAGACACGAGGCCAATTCGAAGAACCAGAAGGAACCACAAAAATTTGTTCAGCAAGTCCACGAAGAAATGAATATCGATGAAATGGAGTTTGTAAAATTTGATCCGAACATGGCTCAAGAAATACAAGTTGGGGTAGAAATGATGTAAGCGATGTAAATAGTTTTAAGAAAGTGAAATAAAGTCTGCTACTATTACAATTTTTTCAGTAGTTTATTACTATGATTTTGAAAAAAAAATGTATCAGGAATAAGGAGAAATTATAAGTACTTCATTGCTGACAAAAAATATTTTATTACATATCACGAATAACTTACAAAGCTGATTTTTTATGAAAATCGCGGAGAATTAAAACTTGTGCTGAAAATTCTAAACGCAAATTGCTCTTTTTAGAATTGAAGCAGAATAAAACATGGCAGTTTGTCGGCTGTATATGGCAAATTTCATTAAAAGTTTCTCCTTCAAGGTCTAAAATGAACCTTCAACTCAGGAAATAAAAGAATAGATTCAATAAACAGTAAAAAGAGTCAAAAACTCCATTATTTTTACTTTAAAAAACAATGTAACAACTATAATTGATTGTATTACTTATAGTTATATTGCGGCACCTGAGTCGTATCAAGTTTTCATATCCAAGCAAAGTTACCAGAGTATTATTAATATCGTCCAAAATCTAGAAACGATCGATACACCTAATATAAAAATTCATCTCCACGTCTCTATCACAAATTGCACTTAGCGAAATCTTGCAGTCTCAGATTCGACCAACGTCGGTCAAGGCCGAAGCGCGCTAACAAGTTTGGAACTCTGCAGATTTCTCGCAGCGAATCTCCTATAAACTACAGAATTATGCATGTTGCTGGAAAACGCTTGAATCGAATTATCTAAAGTCTTGGACTGCAGGTCTTCGCTGGAAGCACCATTGCATCGCTGGTACCGATTCACCATTATCAAACGACTCGACACGTTTTTCTTCTCCGAATCCTGGGCCCAAAAAACCTCGTTGGGCTTGAACAAATCCACTGAAAGTTGTTGAGCAATATTCGGATAACTATACTTTTTCCTAAAAATAATCGCATCTGACAAATTCGCATCGTCTTCTTGCTCCGTGCAAAAAACTAGGCTCTTGACGGAGTATCTGCTGGCCACAATTTTCCTCTCCTTCAAAGTCGATATAAATTTAGTTATCGTGTTGAAATCCTCGTAGAACTTGAGCACGATGTATTCTTGCCAGCTCAAGGTCATAGCGAACGCCACACGATTCATGGTCCGGAGCAGACAATCAGCTTCAATGACGCTCTTCATCGTGTCGACATCTGTTCCAGGGAAAGGAAAATTCCAGGGCATGGTTTCATAGCTGAATTTCCATTGCATGGGCTTCTTCAGCTCCAGGTTGAACGATGCTGGAATTCCGTGGTCGTAGACGACGAAGTGCTGGAAACCAAGCAATTCGTAGAGGCTCAAGAAAGAGGCCATGTCGATTTGGGTTATCGGTTTGTCGAAAGGCGGAGCTACGCAGATGGCGCTTTGATCGCTGTCCAAGTTTTCAGGGGGCGTTCTGATGGACATTACTGGAACGTCTTGGTGCTCACTTTCCATAGTGAAATATTTTACTGCCACTGGCTTTTGCTGCTCCGATGTGTACTTGCAGTTGAAGTAAAATCCCACGTGTTTGCTCGAATTGAGTTCAGTGTTTTCGATTCTGGAGTGAGAGAAAGAGCCGGAAAACGGAAGAGATTCATCTTGGAAGAAAACATGGCACTTGAGGTCATCAGGAATCTCTTTGCCAAAGGCGATGGATCGGACAGTTTTTTCGGGGACGTTGTACGATGAGTAGACGTAGAGGTCATCGCTGATCCACTGCCAGGATGGGATGGGCTCGTTGAGGTATACGAGGCTCGTGGAGAGGTTTTCAGTGCAATTGGGCAGTTTAGCGTCAGCTTGGCCAAAGTAGTTGAAGACTTCGAGAACGTAGTGGAGCTTGTTGTATTGGTGTCGGTAGAAAATGAGGGAAACAAGGCTGAAGACTGCGACGATGACTAGGCAAGCTTGGTAATATTTGCGCATCTTGCCCGGGCGATAGATTTTGTTGTTGTTATGGGGGACTCGAATGAAGTCGATGTCTATCGAGTGTTGTGGGCGGCGCAAGGCACTGAAGAGTCCTACTTTTTGCATGCCTACCTCATTTTGCGAGCTGCTGCAATGAATTACGAAGTGAAATTCAACGAATAAAACAGAGATTGAGGCAGAAATGAAAAGCATTTTATTCCTACATGTATGTTTTCAGCGTTTTTTTTCCCCAGAGGAGAGTGTGTCTGAAAAGCGTCTTTTTTACACTAGGGCAAAAAAAATTGACAACATCACTCGTCGTTCCACATTCTCTTATAAACGTACATGTAGGGAAAAAATAGTATATGCAACATAGGGCTAAGAAGTCTTTTTTTGCTAAAATAATGTTTTTTATTTGGGCGCCCTCATTTTGAACATAATTCTCACAGGTAAAAAGACTGCTTCAAGCCCCTTGTTACATAATATACTACTTGCAGGGGAGAGTACGGAGAAATGTATTTCTTTCAGGATTTCATAATTTTCAATCTTTGACGATTTAAACAGAATTGAACACTGTCCTTGTTCGTATTTAACTAAATGGAATTCAATTTTTGTGATTTTGAAGTATCTAAGGTTTAGACTTTTATTCCAAAACTTTTTGTATTTTTGAAATAATTCTTTCATATTTGTACAGCGTGAAAGATTTATGTCTCTGAAGTTCCAAACTTTTAAAAATAAATGAAAAAATAAAAAAAAATGTTCCATCATAACCAGTAATAGAATTATTTCATAATTATTGATATTTAAAAAATATTATTCAACGTTTCTCATTTTTTTAAATCTTAATCACGAGTAAAAATAAAAAATAAATTTTTTATCGTTTTCGTTTACTTCATGAACGTTTGGAACTTCAGGCACATAAAGATTTTTTGCTATTATTATAGATTTCTATTTAGCTTTCTAGAATTCGGTGGTGTAGAATTGAAAATTTGAATGATTTTATGTATTTTAATTGATTTTTTAGTATTATTTTATTTCATCTTATTTTTTTAGTCTTTTTACAATTTGAAAAAATTTCTGGCAATTTTTTGAAATATAGAATTTGATCTTCCAGGAATCGAGATTTTTTAAATTGAAAAAAAATTATATCCACATAGTTTTTAAAGATTATTTAGTACTTTTACAAATATTAAGTCTTACTTTAGATTTCCAGAATTTTATGCTATTTCATAGAATTTTATGGGTATTTCATAATTATTGATATTTAACAAATATAATTTAACCTTTCATTTTTTTGAATTTTAATCATGGGTAGAAATAAAAAATTAATTTTTTATCATTTTCCATTTACTTCATAAACGTTTGGAACTTCAGGCACATAAAGATTTTCTGATATTATGGATTTCTATTTAGCTTTCTAGAACTCGGTGGTATAGAATTGAAAATTTGAATGATTTTATGTATTTTAACTGATTTTTCAGTATTATTTTTTATCTTCTTTTTTTAGTCTTTTTACAATTTGAAAAATTTTCTAGTAATTTTTTGGAATATAGAATTATATCTTCCAGGAATTTAGATTTTTTAAATAAAAAAAAAATAAATTTTATATCGTTTTTGTTTACTTCATAAACGTTTGGAACTTCAGGTAAATAAAGATTTTCTGATATCATTATGGATTTCTATTTAGCTTTCTAGAATTCGGTGGTATAGAATTGAAAATTTGAATGATTTTATGTATTGTAATTGATTTCAGTATTATTTTAGTCTTTTTACACTTTGAAAAATTTTCAGGCAATTTTTCGAAACACAGAATTTTATCTTCCAGGAATCTAGATTTTTTAAATAAAAAAAAAATTATATTCACATAGTTTTTGAAGATTATTTAGTACTTTTACAAATATTGAGTCTTTCTTTAGATTTCCAGAACTTTATGCACTAGAAATCAAATTTCGATCGATTTTCGGTAATTTTATACATATACATATTAAAGGAAATTCTCAGGGTTCAAATAATTTTTCAAATTTTGTATTTCCCGTTTTTTTTATTTACTTTACCTCTTTAAATGAGCATAGAAAAACATCTACGAGAATATTAAGTTGTGCAATGTAATAAATCATTGGTATTACACGTTTTGTTCGAACGCTGCAATTTTTTGTTTACTTCAGTATTGCAAAATGTAATTCTTACCTGTTTTTTTTTTCGATGTTAGTTTTGGTAGGTGACAGAAATTCGTCGCAAAGCGCTCATCGGGATTTAAATGTTGACCTCTTCATTAACAAGGTTTATTTAAAAACTGATTTGTCGATACAATTATTCCTCCCGTAATTAAACTCATTAAACTGAAGACAACTGAAGAAAAAAACCTAAGAAAGGTAAGGTTAGATCAAATTTGGTCTAACCTTACCTTTCCTGTATCCTTCCATCAACTTCTGCAGCTTGTCTCTGTCGCACACTAAGGATTGGGCGCACATTTCATTGGTTCTTTTCTTTGATCTAACCTTACCTTTCCATTTATTCAATTCATTGGTTCATTGCCTGTTTATCCTTTGTTATTGTTTGTTATCCTTTGTTATCCTTCTACCTAATTGAAAATTGGAACACGCATATTATAAAGTGTTATAAAGGACGCCGATTTAATGAAATAACATTATAAGCGATGGGGAAAAAAGAGAAGTGCAGTGATGATAATTCGAATGATTCCACTAACGAAAATCAAGGATTACAACTCCAAGGCTTACCGGAGGACGTCCTTTGTGAAATTTTTCAATATTTGGACGTAATTGAAAAACGGGAAATCGGTGAAGGTTAATGTTTACACCATTAAAAATGTTTATAAATATATTCATAGATGATATTATCGACAATATTGACTTAACTTAACAACTTGCTTATCGGTAATTTGAAAAATAAAAATTGAAATATAATTCGAAATGTACAAAATACAGAAAAAATATAAGTAGTTGATTGCTCATAAAATTTTCATATATTTTTTTCCTAATTATGCGAATTTTTGAAAATTGTAAGATTTAATCAAAGGCGCTAACAGACGAAATTATGGAAAACGGTTTTAAGAAAAACATGCACTTAAATTATCAAATTTTCAGTGTTACATCGAATTGGAAAATTAAAAATTTTGATTTCAACTTGCGAGTCGCAGATATCGAATTTTAATACTTCGTTATTATTATACTTGAAGTCAAGAGAACTATTTTTTTATCTTCAAATTCTATAATTTTTCATGCTCTTAATTTAGTAATTTTTAATTTTCTTCTAATAATGGAATTCGCAAAAATTCAGCAAAATCATAAAAGTCAAAATATATAGAACTTTGGAATTTTTTTAGACGAATTTTCTGTATCTTTTCCATATACTGTATAAGTCTTGAAAATTCACCAAGAATTATTGAAATTAAAAAAGTTCGGAATGTAGGATTCCATTTTTATGTAAAATGTTTTAATTTCTCTTCAAATAAAATTTATTTGTAAATACAAAAATTATATTTTATAAAATAATAATTGAATTGTTGTAAATAATTGTGATAATTGAATTGAATTTAAATAAATACACTTCTTTTGAATTATATATTGTGATTTTTATTCAATAATAAAAGATTTATTGGAATACAAAATTTAAGAATATCATACTTATATTTTCAGGTATTATTTGAAAATTTCTGTTTAAATCAATATTTAAAATATTAAAATATATTTTATCCATCAACAAGTATATCTTGCAATTTTTGCACTTTCTGACATTAACTGTACTTTTAATATTTCAAATGCCGAATCTGCTACATAAATCGAATAAGTTTCCTTATTTTTTTATGCTCACTTTTTAAAAAAATGTGTTCATTTGTACATAATTTTATTTGTGAGTTCTTCATTTTTAAAACTCACGTCAAATCGTCAAAATAAATTAGGTCAAAGCATTGAATCTTTCACATTAAAAAATATCCTTGTTTTTTTTTCCATATCAAAAATTTTTTCCATTTCTAATTATAATAAACTGTTATTTGAAAAATCCACCCTTCTCACACCAAATCGAAATAAATCACTTGTTAATACTTCTGACGTGTAGTTTTTTCATTTTCTTCATGTTAAACAATGCAAATTTTGAAAAAACGTCTACTTCATTAGACACTTTGAAGTTGTCAAAAATAATAATTCGAATGTATAATTGAATGAAAATTCTTTCTTGAACAGTTAGAACTGGCAGTAAAAACTTAAATCTCACTGATTCCACAGAGAAAATGGCGCAATTTTGATAAAAATTTCAATGGCGTGAAGTCATGTAATGATTTTACAAAATGTACAAAGTTTGAATATTATAAAACTATGAAGTAACAGAAGGACCAATTTGTGAAAAATTTTCTTAGTGAAATAATAATAAACGAACCTCTATTTTGCAATTTAGGGTCTGGATGCAATTTCGGCACTAGTACTCGAAAACGCGGAAAAGTATTGTCCGGTCGAGTTAAAAAAATGATTGCAAAATACGAAAATATGTATATGTGACGTGCGCGGAAGAAAAGGAGCTAAGGCCATTTGGCAAGATTTTTCAGGAGAGCCGATCGAAACGGAGCATGCGACCGATAGATTTGAAGGAAGTGAAAGGCCTCCAAAAACTTCCCCTTCCACTCACTAATCCGTTTTCACGCTCCCATGCAGTGGCAACTCGTAGGTGGAAAATCAGCCGAGTGTGAATGCAGCGTTGACATGTAGTAGTGAGTGGTGGGAGGTGTTTTGTAGTACCAGGAGTTTCTGGAGCAAAGCACGAATTCAGGGACACTGAACCAGTGGATTTTAGTAGTAAAAGAAAATTCGGAAAATTTTTTCGTTTTTTGTACAGGAAAGAGCAATTTTTAAGCTATCAGAATCGATGAAAACCCAAAAAACGATTTTTTCGGACTTAACTCTGTTTCTTCCGCGCACGTCACGTATAAATTGACGCAACTTCCCACGATATTTCTTTTTCCAAAAATACTGTTTTTTTTGTGCACCTGGTATTCTTGTATTTTCATCTCCAAAAATACAAATTGTACAAAAAAATAGTATTTGCGAAGAATGTGTGTCGATATATATATTTGCTCTAAGTGTGTAACACATTTTTTTTTTTCATATTTTGAACCCAACTGGACAATACCTTTCCTCATTTTCAAGTGCAAGTGTCGATATTGCATCCAGTCCTTCAATAATTTGTGAAAAAAAAATTTTTTCAGCTTTCAGAAGTCAGTCATACACATGTCAAGAGGTGTTTGTGGAGAATATGGAAACTTGAAATAAAAAGTTATACCGAGACTGACTTTATCAATAACAGACAACTATATCTTTCCGATCTGTTATTCATTCTCGAAAATAGTGGACAGCTGTTGAAAACATTACTTTTTGATTTGCGTTCCTATAATCCGATAGATGAAAAGCCAAAGCAATATTCAGTTACTTTGAACAATGAAGTTTACCCGATGATAATTTGGGATCCAGAGTCTTTTTTAACGCACGCAATTGACAATTGCAATCATTTGACATCGCTCGAGCTTTACTTAAATCATCCTACGGATATTAGAATTCGAGATCTAATTAAGGTCAATGAAAACTTGGAAAAACTTATGTTACGTGCTCATGACTTAGAGCTATCTGATTACTTACAACTATCAGAAGCATTTAAAGATTTTCCAAAGTTGAAAAAAACTATGTCAATTGACGATGAATATACATTTTCTCATCAAAAAACTTATGCTGACCAATTATCAGTAAGTCAATATCAATTTACTCTTTCTATGTATGTACATTGGTTAGGTGACCGTATGTCACATACCATACGTAAGATAAAACAAGAAAATCAATTCAACCTGTTTGATTTATTGTATGACTTGCTTCTTTCAAAAATTTATTAAAACAAATTTTACTTATCATAGCTTTAGTGTAACAAAAAAGATAAGTTTTAAGAACCAACACTTCATTTTACAGGTATTGCTATCTGAAACGTGGAATTTAGAAGACTCATGTCACATATGAATGTGACCAAGATGAATCATTCATGCAAAAACTATTGTCGCATGACCTGACAAGTTTAGATGTGGGACTGTGGAGGTGGAAAAAAAACTGCCTGACTTCCAAAAATATTGAAATAATAGCACAGTTCAAAAACTTGACCAGTCTGAGCATCTGCCATCATGATGATTTAATAACCAATACGACAATGACTATTATTTTTGAAGGATGCACAAAACTAGAAAAAGTTGCCTTGAAAAGTGAAAAAAAAAATTTTTTTTAACCAAAAATATGCAGAATCCCTAGAAAAGATTACCGAGTAGATTTATTCCCGTGCTATTAATTATGTTTAATTTTTTTAAATCTAGGCACCACATACAAGTACCGAGTATAAACTTTTCAAGATCCATTTTTTTCTCTTGTGACGCTATAAGTATTTTTAATTTATTTCCAGAACAGGATTTTATAACTGTCGAGTGCATGAACACAATAATGACGTCAAAAAGTGTAAAGACAGTGGAATTAGACCAAGTGAAAATGCATTCTTTACTAATGGATGGTGAAAAATCCAATGTGGAATCACTTTTCATTCACACTTGTGAAATTTCTTCCAAGGAGGAAACAAGGAAAATCAGCCAGTTTCCAAACCTCAAAAGTCTTGTATTGTTTTACGACTCTCATCATAGAAGTCCACATCCGTTTGTGACTCTTGAAGTCAATAATGGAGATTTATTCGCTATAAGCCAAAATTGCCGAAAATTGGAAGAGGTAGTGTTGAATTGTGAGAAACATTTTCCTTAATGCTCATCCGAAATCTTTATTTACTTAAATGTTGAAGGAATTTTTTATCAGCGTGTTCAAAGTTCTATAAGCCCAATGCTCATGTGCACAACAAAAGTGGGGGCAAATCGGAATGAGGGGCGCGTGGACACTAGCGCACCAAGTTGCTGTTCGAAGAGTTATATGACCTTGAACAAATTGGGCGAACTTTGAACACCCTGCTATCAATACCAGTGTTTTTCAAATCATTTCTATGTGAACTATTTTGATAGTGTCTACAAATGAAATTCATCATCTACTTGATGAATTCTACTGCCAAGCGTCAAATATTCCACTATTCTTAAGAAATTTCAACTTACTCCAGTACTTTTACTCAAGATTTTTTGAAGAGAGATGATTACACGGATCCAGAAAATTTTTCGTTCCAATATTTTATTATCAACATTATTTTTTCCCATGCATCCACAAAAAAGGCCACTTTTTTGCATGGAATGTTTACTTTTTGGGGTACTCACAAATGAGCGGGACAAATCATTCTTCCCTAGGGAAATATTAATAAATCCCTGATACGAGGTAAGAAAAGAAAAAAAAAACACAGATATGAAGAAAGAATAATTGTCACGGAGGATTTTGACGTATTTACCACCGCAAACTTAATGTGTTCTTAGAAACATGCGCGCAGC
>JAPYZL010032380.1:0-10090 GCA_030522825.1 Platygaster orseoliae | reverse complement strand
ATGACCTGATTGAGGTCGAAATATTGATCAAGGAAATTTATGGAATAAAGAAATTTTAAATAATGGCTCCGAGTGATCATGTCCTGCATATATGTATAACATATAATACAGAAATTTTGTAAATTAATGAAATGCAAAAAATATGTGTAGTTTTAGTTTTTTCAAATGTCTATGAAAGTATTGAAATTTCTCAGAACATTAAAAAATATGGCAAAAAATTTTGAAAACCTAATTAGAAATTAATAAAAATATCAAAACGATAGTTTTATAATAACTAAAGAATTATTAACAATATCGAAAGATTTGAAAAATGAATCCAAACTTCAGTGAGTTAAATATATTAAAGACCTGATTTGATTATATTGAGAATGAACACAAAAAATCTATGACTCTAAAATCCAAAAGCTTTATGATTTTGAAAGTCTGGAATTTGAAAAACTTTCATTCTTCAACCAAATCGTCAAGGACTACAAATTATCAACTTATTATCATAAAAAATATTGTATTTCGACAATGATACAGATGTACCATTTTTCCTTGAACAAAAAAAATACTTTCCAAATAATTGAATGAAATTTTCAGAAGCTGAAAAAGAATTGGAAAAATTGAAAAACGAGAAAAAACGTTTGGAAAACGCCCAAAATTTGGCTTCTTCAGTTACAAATTGCAAGGAAATCTTGGAATATTGCGATGAGGAGGAGTTCCAAAAATGGAAAAGTAATAGTTGTATATGTCTTCATTTTATCTTAATGTAAAAAGACTTTCATCATAAATAATTTTCAAGGTTTTTTCAAAGTATATAACTATTCAGTTTTTGAGAATTGTTTGACATTACTACAAACTTTTCTAACAAAATGATCCCTATTAACTTAAGCTTAATCTGTCAATTTTTGAATTGACGTTGGAAGTTTTTTTCATTTGAGCTTAAGAGTATTCAAACATTATAAAATTTTTTTTCTATTTGTCGCTTAACTTAGCAAACTGTATATGTTTTTATTTCAAAGTCTTGGGTTACATTATTACAAAAATAAAAAAAGTAACAATTTTTCAAATTTAGTGTCCATAAATTTCTGAAGTTGTTAAAACTTGTATTGAAATCTATTTTGAAACATTTGAACAAAAGGTTCTGACGATGTATACTGATTTTGTGTAGAACAACATAGGCAAAAGGAGAAAGAGTATCGCCAAAAACAAGTAGAAACGAAGAAAGCGGAGGTTCAATCAGAGGATGATTTGATGAAAAGGTTAGATGAACTGGAACTCCTGGAAGAATTGAATGACGAGTACAACAGATTAGAAGATGAACATCCAGATGAATGGGAAGAAAATTATGAAGACAAAAGAGACTCTGATGACTGCATTGACAGCGATGATTCTTACGATGAAATATCTCCAGAAATGATTCGTGAAGAAATGAAAAAACTGGATCACATCAGAGAACAATTAAAGTGAGTCAAAGAATTTTTCAAGGGCCTAATCGAAAAACACTATAGTGCATTTGGTTGTAATTTTTTGTTTTTACATTGCATTTACAAACTTCATAGTGTTAAAAAAAATTTTCTTTTATTATTTTGACACAATTATTCAAGGTATGAGATTTGAGTATATTTAGGTTCATTTGGAAATGCTAGTTTTTTTAAAAATTCTTGATTTTTTCATTAATTCGTAGATTTTTTATTAATTTATTAATTTAATAAAATTAATTAATTAATTGATATGATAATAAAATATATGGCATAATATAAAAAAAATCATAATTTAATTAATAAATTATTAAATTAATTTATTAATTTTTGTTTCTAATCATTACTAAGATGAAAATATTATAAACTTATTTTTCAGTCAACAATGTGAACCTCAAAAAATGTGGGAGGAAGTGAATAAAAACAACGTCCATAAAAAACCTGAGCTTCAATTAACAACGGATGTAGTGGATGGGAACGATTCGTATTCAGAATCTGACGAAGATGAAGAAGATGAAGAAGAAGAAGAAGAAGAAGATCCAGGATTTATGGAATACATTAAACAAAGAGAAAACGAAGCTTCAAATCCCTTGGCAGCATTAGCACAAATCATCCAGAAAAAGTCACAAAAATATAATTCCATTTTGAAAGCGAACAAAGATTGGGGAATAAAGAACGAAGAAGAACCAGAAGAAGAAACAAAGAAATCTGGTAAATCGCTTGAAAGAAAAATCAGTTTTGGAGAGTCGCAAATAATAGAAATCAGAAGAGAAGACGAAGTATGGAAAGTGAAAAACAAAGTCCTTATTGAAGAGTTGAAAGATGAAACAAAGGAATCTAATGAAGAATCGTTGAAAAAAATGGAAAATAGATTTGAAGAAGCACAAATGATGGCGAATAAATCAAATGAGGAAAAAAGTAGCAACGACAAGTTCGAAAGTCCGAGAGATATTTGTGAAGCATCGAGCAACAAAAAATCTATCTTGAAAAGATTCCCAGATGACAATTTCGATTACGAATCGGAAATAAATGCTAACAAGAAAATGAACGAGGTCTTTGAGTGTTCCAAAAAACCTTCAGTGGGTGAAGAAATTGTGAGTAAAAACAAATTTTTTCCATCCTTTTTATTTTTTGTTTGATTTGTATTAATTTGTGGTTTTTTTCCAGGTCTTGGAGGACGTGAAAGAAAAAACTGAATTTTCTTCGTCTGTCAACACTGCCGATGTAGGAAAAAGACCGATAAGCGAGTTCAGAAAGAAACGAGAAAAAAAACTGAATAAAAGTGAAGTTTAGAATGTACTTTTGAAAATTAAGTGAATATAATAAATTTTTGTAAAATTCTATCAGTTATTTTGGGTTTGTTGAGCATGAAGCTCAATATCAATCAAATTTTTATGAAATGTGAGGAACCTGATTTTGAAAAAATGACACAGTTATGATCCCTTCAAGTTTTATGGTGAATATTTATTTTGATTTATCGTATTCAATACGTTTGATTTATTTTATCAATTATTTATCATCTTTAAATATAATAAATTATTTATAATCTTTAAATAAAACCCATTACGAACTTTATTTCATCTTCTATGCTGAGCCGACTTTAACAAATATATTTTCAATTATTCGATTGAGTGTAGATGGCACTTTTTGTTTGTGCGTATTGCATAAAATAGCTGGTCGTATTTTGCTCCTTAAGCAAAGGCGCTCGAAACTTGGGACGTTCAGACTCTATAAGTAATGCAAGTTTCAGCCGCCCCGGATAGATTAACGATCTCATTAAAGATCATTACAGCGGTATATCATATATCAACTTCGCACAATAGTGGTAAGTGTTGGTGTGGTCCGTAATACTGCCACCGAAGGCAATACGCATATATCGCGTGTTTAATTGGTCACGACCTTTGTTCCATGCATCATTATGAAGATCTGAATCTGGCACGTTTTCGGAAGTAGAAATGAAGAGAGTTGAAAAAAGTTGTCAATGCATAATTATTGATTACAATTATTATAATCGATGCAAGCAATGTACAACAAATTTTCTCTGATGAATATCTATTGAAATACTTTGTATTTTTTACAAGGCTGAAAATTTTCTGATGTTTTAAAAAATTTTTGTATGCATGAATATAAGTTTGAAACATTTTTGGTGATTTTCGCAATGAAAAGTAGTGATCATTTTCTGATATTTATAAGAATCGTTAAGATTATATTCTCTTTTTTAATTTTTCGCCTGATTTTTTCTGATGCGAAATTAGAAAAAATTTTAATTTCAGTCGCTAGTAGTTAAAAAATTTAATAGAAAATTTTTGAGATTTCGATGATGAATTTTGTGAAAAGTTTAATACAAATTTTTTACCATAACTTGAACATATTTGCGTTAATTGCAAGAATCTATCAAGTATAAAATGCATGAACACACTTTTTGATGAATTTCAAAGGAGAATAGATGAAAGCTTTTTTCATAATTGCTTTTTTCCTACTTTGTTATTTCGGAAGTTTCTCATTTCGATTTAACAAGATATTTTGCAAAAAGTAAATTTACTTTGCGAAAATTTTACAATGATTTCACCGTGTTAAGGCGAGGGGTTTACTTTCACCTTTCCGTCTCCTTTTCACTCACGCGCTCTCCATTCTCTGCGTCTTTCTCGCACGTCAACAGCGATCCCCTTGCCTTAAGAGGGAACCCAACAGACTGTAGTGCAAGAGAAACGTATAGAACAGATAGCGAATGAGAGGAAAAAGGACGAAAAAAGAATGTGTTGGGTTCCCTTTAATATGTTCGAACACGATTTTCAATTATAATAGAAGTGGCAGGCAAAGTAAGCAAACGTTTTTGATGAATTCATTATCTATGCAAAATTTCATTTAATACTTCCCATCAAAAACTGTACATTGTGTTTAATCAATGGCGCCGGGGTTTTTTGTATGAAATTGTAAATATATTATATAACAACAATTTGCGACTGAATAGTTTTTGATTGATTAGTTATGTGTATACGATAATATTACTTTGCAAAAATCTTTCTTGATGGAAATTCAATACACATGCAACTAATTGAGTTTTAAAATTTCAATAAAAATGCGAAATTACGGTACAATGAATAAGTACGATGTTAATAATACATAGTAGTTTATTTAATGTCTTGAGAAAACACGTCATTCCAGGGAAGGTTCTCCTTTTGTTCGACCAAAGTTTCGGTGGGATGACGTGTTTCCTCGAGTCATCGGATACATTATTTTATCTGAAATCGCCGAGCGAGTGACTCATCCTCGTTTTTTTTGTGCCTTAGAAAGTAGTTCTTTGGCGATCTTTTTCGAATAATCTGCGGGTATTTCAATCCTGCAGCGTTATTTGACAAAGATTGGAAAATGACTGCTTTGTAAGGGACAAAAGAAACGAGAATGAGTCACTTGCTCGGCAATTTCAGATAAATTATATTTACATTTTTCCAGCTTGTATACTTACAAAAAGTTCTATTTGAGCTGTAGGCAAACTTAATACAATGGAATAAACGTGGAAACTTTTAGATTTGAAATTACGACCTCATGGTTTTTTTCAAACTTTTAATTTCATTCGTTTTACTTACGAACAAAATGATTTTTTAATATAAACGTTAATAAATTTCAATGTTTGAGATTTCGAAATAAGAGTTTCTGATTCTGCTAGAGCCTATCGTATTTTAATTTAAAAAATATTTTTTTTTTTTTTTAGTATATTGAGAATCAAGATTGAGTTTCCTTTGAATCGAAACGTTGATAGCTTTTATTCGATATAAGATATCACTTTTTTTCATCGTTGCCGACCATTTTCCCGAACAGCTTTTTTCCCGAACGGTCATTTTCCTGAAAACCGTTTTCCCGAATTCGTTTTTCCGGAAGGTCTTTTTTTCGAACGGCCATTTTCCCGAATCCGTTTCCCCAAAGGGTTTTCAATTTTACCGAACGGGAAATTTTCCTATCAGCTTAATGTCTAGAAATGCCATGGTTACGCCTCTACAATTTTTAAATTTTTAAATTGTGATAAAAATTTTTAATGAGGTATTGAATTAAATTTGAAAATTAAAATAAAATTAAAAATTTTTAAATTACACATTTTTACTATGAATAAACTATGAATTTACTATGAAACTAAGACTCTTATGGAATTTATAAATGTATACAATTGAAATCAATGTGAAATTCTAACCAAAATTCGAAAAATAATACTGTCGGGAAAATTGTCGTTAAGAGAAAAATACTTTCCAGAAAATAGCCATTCGGGAAATAATATGTTCGGAATAATGGCATTTCGGGAAAATAGTCATTCGGGAAAATGACCGTTCGGGAACTCGGATTCGGGAAAATGACCGGGAATCTTTTTTCATTTTATTCAAACCTGAAGCTTAATTTATTCGGATTGAGAAAATATATATTGGAACATATTAGGAACTTTCTAGAATCGCCAGCAAAATAATCGATTTTAAGTAAAAAAAAGGCGAGGTTTATTTCCTTAGAATTTCGTTGATGGGTTTCGATCTTTAATAAACTTTTTTGCGTTCAATCCTGCCTGGTTCACTCGAAAATGGTCAGTCATGTCTAAAAACCAAAATTCGCGAATTTTCACAGGTTGGCTTTATGACGCCCGTGGCAAACTCTTGCTCATCAAAATGTAGATTGCGAGAACATAAGACGCAACGCACACTGCAGCTTCCGTTCATCAATTTATGCCAAGTCTTCATTTCAATTTCCCATGTTCCAAGCGGATGCTCGCGTTTATGTAAGACAAACTTCCGACGCGACACCTACAAGAAATACGTACCTCACAGCAGCATGGGGGAAAAATCCCGAGTCGCGACAAGACGAATTTTCCCCGAGTTATCTACTCTTATTGGAAAAAAGTAGTTCGCCGAAAAGAGAACGACATTAGCTAAAGAATCCTCGGGACAAAGCCAAAAAAGTGCGCGCTTCTTTTTGCGTTTGACAAGTTTGACAATTTTTGTTTTTCTTGTAATTTAAAAAGGTCGTAAACTTTTTAACAATGTAATTTTTTTACGGAGTAGGTTTTTCTATTAATTTATTCTATTAATCTTTTTATTAATTATCTTATTTTTAATTATTTTTAATTTTTAATTATCTTATTTTATTATTTATTAATCTTTATTATTAATTAATCTTTTTCTATTAATTAATTTCGGGATTTCGAGCTTGTATTGTGTTCGTTTCCGTTTTTCTTCCCAAAAACTATTAGATCAGTGATTTTTTTTTGCTTTCAGAATATTTCAAGAGATTTTTGAATTTTGAACGTATTCTTATATTTTTTATACTTTTTATATACTTTTTTTTTTTAGAAAAAATTAAAAATTTTCCAAAATACTTTAAATCTTTGGAAATTCAGAAAAAAGTTTAAAAGGTGCGTAATCTCGTAAAACAATATTTTTGTATATTATTTATGGAACGGCGTAAAAAAATATGAGGATCCAATTTTTGAACTGTTATTACTGCTTTAATAACTGATAAAACTCACAATCCGGATTATTACCTTCCATAATAATTTTTGCAAAAACGTTCGCTGGAGAAACACGTTCATCAAATTGGAGTTATCAACGAGAAAAATCTCCCTCGAGCATTGTTTGCTCGAAACCCGATATGAGAAATTCGCGCTGAAACTTCACATTGATCAAAACCGTTAAAATTTTTTATTTAATTTCGATACCCGTAATTAAAAAATAAATTGAGTTTCGATGATAATCTATTAACGTCTGTATAAAACGCTATGATTTATGAGCTTTTTCTTATTGAATTTGTTTTTTGTCTCGTTTATTGTGTAATAATCTGTTAGGGACAAAATTTTTACTCCTAATATACTTAGTATATTATGAGTAAAAGTCATTTTCAAACGCTGACCGTCAATATTGAACGTTTTATCTATGTGACTCGACACATAAATTAATTAATCAAACTAATTATTTAAACAACATATCACATGATAGAAAAAAACTTTTTATAGTTGAAGGATTACCTTTACATTTATAATTCGACAGTTCCTGAAAATTTTTTCTGATTCCACCCTTGTGTAAGTAGTTTTTACTTACACAAGTATAAATCAATCAAGTCAACAGATCCATAGATTATCTAGTTTACAATCTTTCGGTTACGCAAAAACGCAAATGGATGAAATTTTTTTCCGGGATTTAATGGATGGGATTCTTGCTGGGGCAGCCCTATTTCAGGTTGGATCGCGTCCAGATAATGCTAACTTCGCTTGCACTCTACTTCCGGTTTCTCTTCATGCGGCAAACTAGAAAATTCTGTTAGACATATTGTTGTCATTTTCGGAAAAATGCTTCAGACGTAATTCATTCCAAATCAGAACAAAGTGCACCCAATATTTACAGTTTTCTTATAAACGTTTGGAACATTAGGTAAAAATTTTTAATATTTATCGTTTTGTTCGAGTTCATCAAAATTTACCAAAAAAGTTTAATTACTTTTTTGAATTTTTTTAATAATTTGTTCCTTTTCTATGTATAATGAATATAAAACTAAAACATGTGTCAAGAAACTTTTATTAACATATTGATTTGTTTTTTCTATGTTTGAATTGTGTTTAAAAAGGTCTATTTCATACTACATCAGTATTTATGAAAAGTTTCATGTTGCAGATTTTACGGTATCATTTTTTATTTTTGTTATATACGATCAATATACAAGTTATCTTTTTTGGAAATCGTGGTTGAAAATTTTTTCATTTTTTATATTTACACAAGAATTAACCGAGTTAAATGTGTAAAACACTTAAATTCTTATTTTTTTGAAAAATAGACTTTGTTCCGATTCCTTTTCATTGTCAGTCAATTTTGTCTAATTCATCAGTCATATATTCAGCACGTTGAAAATTTGATACTCCATGAATAAAACATGCAGTTACGAATAGTGAAATGACTGCAAATTCAATCAGAGAAAGATACCAAGAAGACTTCTCTATTCTTCCCATGCTCTTTTCAAACGAAATAAGCACAGACTATAAATTAATTGAAAAGTTCATTGAAACCCTTACCTTTTTCTTCTTTTTCTACCTCGAACCGTAAAACTCGATTCGGAGAAAAAATCTGCCACGATCGCAGTGATTTACAATTTTCAAACATCGAGTAAACTCGTAAGCGTGATTCGAATGAGCCAGTAAATTGGGATCTCCCGAAGTCAAACATTTTCCGCCATGACTTTTGTAAATAAACGTGTCCGGGCAAAATTACCAACTCAACAAATCCGGGTGGAATCAAACTAAACCAGGCGGCAAATACAATGCTGAGTACTTTTCCTATTTGACGCGCTTCTTTGTTGCGCGAAAGGCGCCGGGCGCGAGAGCTAATTTGTGGATCAAAGTGAAACGGAACTGGGAATACTTTTCCACTGATCATCTATGTTAATTCAAATTATTCGAGATAATTGTCAATTTGGTATATCGTGTAAAGATACATTTTTGTAACTGAATTTTCTTATTTTGTTTTCACATTGAGAATAGCATGTTGCATTACAAGGACTGTAAAATCATTTCTCATAAGTTAGAGGGTTGTGGGCTGAGGAAATGATTCTACGTCCCAGAAATATACGATATTTTACATCACGAGTACGATAAAGATGTTTTTGTAACGGTACAGTAAAGTTGTCTTTACGGTACTAGCAATTTAAAAGTGTATTTCCTCGTAAAAATATTCTATAATCTGGATTTTGTAACAAACGTAATCAGGGACGTCGCAGCCAGGGGGTCAGCGGGGGCAGCTTCCCTTCGAGAAATTTCACCGGGGGGAGGGGGGGGGGCAATATTCTCATTTTTCCCCCCACCCCCTACCCAATCAGAAGTCAGTTTTTTTAATCAAATTTTTCGTTAATACGAAGTGTCTCTAAACGTGATTATCCTACATTTTTTCAATTGTCCCATTGTAAGGAAACAACTGTGAATTCAAAAGTGTGAACTGAACTTAATGCAACGCAGCGGCAGTTAGCGAGTCTAGTAGATCACTCGTTGGTGATGGTTGAGGTATAAAAATAGCTATTTATTTATCACAGTCATATTGTCTGGAATCGGAAAATGGCTGTCTTACAGTATGATTTATTATAATAGAATATATGCTGCAAAATTTTGCACTGTATCGAAACTTTCAAAATTACCAGGAATATATGATGTAATCAATGTTACAAAATCTCTTGCATTTTTTACGAATGTGTGTACGTATACATAAGTATATTCGAGAGGCACACAGGCACACAATGTAGTACATTGTGGCAGTGAAAGACTCATTCTCTCCTCCTAGCGAAATGCTACGAATCTCAAGCTGTTATTGGTGGAGCAATATCGCTCCATTGGTGGAGCAATATCGCTCCACCAATAACAGCTTGAGATTTGTAGCATTTTGCTAGGAGGGGAGAATGCGACTTTCACTGCCAGAATTCCCCATCACTACAATGTACTATTATAGAAATTCTTCAGTTTAGAAGTACTGTTAGTTCTTGTTGAGGATGGTGGGCAGTTCTCCCCACTTGGAAAATTCTGAATGTTTGAAATTTTCACACGAAAATGCATCAACTTACTAATTTTAGTTTTACGAAATCATCGAAATTTTTCATATCTTACTCAACTTTTAATGATT
>JAPYZL010032344.1:0-18673 GCA_030522825.1 Platygaster orseoliae | reverse complement strand
GTCTTTTCGTGTGAGAAAAATCAAAACTCTGCGGAATGTGGAAATAGCGTATGTATGTATACCTATATACATTTTTTCTCGGACTTGACCCAAACTTGCTGCCTCGATGCATCGATCGCCAGCAGTAAACTGAGCTATTGAAAGCCGACCCCTCGATGTGAGCGTGACTAACGATCAAGTCCATTAATTCCATCTCATTTTTAAATTTGAAATTAATAATTTTTTTTTTGAAAATAATGATGGGAATGAATTTCTTGCATACGAAAACTTACAGTATGTTTTTTTGTTGTAGAAAATCGGTCGAAAAAAACAGTTTTTCGTCTAACCGAAAGTTTAAATAATTAAAAAATTAATTACAAGAAAACGGGAAGACATTAAGAAAAACCGTTTTGGGAATCGATTGGTGGCAACCTGATCTACACGTTCCTGTCAACATTTTCCATACCTTTTTCTGAAAGTCTATTTTTGCCGAACTGTGTTATAATTGTGTAATGTAATATGGAATATAATTTTAATATCAAGTTATAATAAAGTAGATTTTGAGACAAGTGGTGTGAAACATACCAAATAATCTGGCCAAGTGAGTGGCACCGTAATAAACACAAGGGCTGGGTGGATTCTCCTTTTTCACCTCGTCGGGCAGCAGTTTCCATTTGTTGGACTCTTTCATCAAATGCCCAGACTGGTCTAGACTCGCCACCATCATTGGTGTTCTCAAGGTCATGCCGCCTCGTGGGCTCGAACACCGAGAACTCGTACTAGCAATGCTGCAAACAAAAATCATCTTGTTGAGCTGCAGCGAAATATTCGTCTTTCTAAGACTTGTTTGTACTTTTCGGTCCATTGATGGACTGGACTACGTACTATTATGTCGCATTTCAGATAGCTTATTTTTAAAAAAGTTGAGACACCAAGGTAAATACTACATATATTTTCTATTTTTGAAAACTTTAGCAACAATCATTTTATGAAATCATTTTTACTGATTTTCAGGGCGCATTATGGAAAAAATTCCGACATGGCCATAATAATGGCTTCCTACGTAGTTGTAATGCTGCATTCAAACTTGAAATGAAATATTCATCTCTCATGTAACATTTACACAATGCTTATTTTTTTTATTTATATCATATTTCTGGATTTCGTTAGTAATCGGATGTTGTAGTTAACAACACATTATCATGTTTATTTAAATATATTATTTATTGAAATATGTATTTATTATTATCCAGGTAAGTAATAGCTCTAGTAGTATTGATATATGATTTGTGAATGACGTGATTATTTATTATTATTATTATTATTATTATTATTATTATTATTATTATTATTATTATTATTATTATTATTATTATTTCCATACCTGGAGACATTTCCAGGTTCCACTTTGGCATCTTCAGTCGCAATTTTCAACTGTTTGGCCGATTCCTCGGCGGAATTGAGGCGACACGAACGCAATTTCCTACGGGTCTGCATATAAATCTTATCTTCGTCCTCGTCGATCTTATCAAACGGCGGCAAGTGAGCGAACTCGTCTTCTTCAAACTCTTCCTTTACCTTTATGTCATTTCTAGACAAACAAATTATTCGCATTTAGAGCCAACTTGAATAAAATGCGCCTTTTTATTTTTTAGCAAAAGATGAATAATGAATCAAAGTCAATTTCAAAATTAACAAAATACAATAAGCATACTATTATAAGAAATTTTCCAGAATTCAAAAACTTGTAATCCCGACAATGCCTCGCTTCACAGTGATCATAGTAATTATTAATAATTGATGATGATGATTTTGTTTTCTTTTTCATGGTTTTTTAAAAGCTTTCATCTCCTCGAATATGTCTCAATTTTTTAATTTTTATAAATAATATAATACAAAGAATTAAAGAAACTGTATTCAGAGATTCTGCTGCCATGTTGAGTTTTAATTCTACACACATACATTGATCGAATGAGATGCTTGAAGAAAAATTCAAATTCGTAATGTATTTTCATTTACATAAAATAACTATAAAATATATACAAAAGTGATTATTGATAACTGATGTTTATAATTGTGATTATTTAATTTTCATTTTTCTTGATTCACTATTTGTTTCTTTATTTTAATTGATATTCTTATTGTTTGCTATTTTAATTGATTGATTATTATTATTGCTGTAATCATTACTAGAATAGTGATTATTGATAATTGATGATAATTTTGTTTTTTTCTTCACGGTGTCTTAAACATTTTTATGTGGTTTGATTCAAGAAACTGTATAAAAAGATTCCGCGTTGTTAAATTTTAGTTCTCAAGTATGTGAATTGATGGAAAGAGACGGAGGAAAATTTTGAAAATCGTAATTAATGCATCAACTTGGCAACTTACTCGAAAGGCTCGTTTTTTATAAAAAGCAGAAGGGTATTGTCCGGATTGGCGAGGGTCATTCGAACCTCGCAGTACTGTTCTTTTTCCTGCCTGTAAAGAAGCAGATCGTGGAGAGTGAAATCAAAGTAAATTCTGAGACCATCGGCGACCTCTCGGCAAACATTTATATCCTTCAGGCTCTTCTCGATAGTATTCACAGGTTTGTTCCTGCCAGCTTTTTCCGAGCAATTCGATAATTGGCTCGACGTGAAGTTTTGCACCCACGATTCCAGAATTTGTACAACTGTTGGCTGGCTCGGTAAAATTAAAAGCTGAAAAAAATGAAATGATTCATGGCGAAGAATTGTTGGTCGCAACAAGTGATAATGATGTTAGAGAAACGGAACGTATGAATGAATGCAGCAACATGTACTTTGTTTCTCTTGACGACCAATTCGTAGTCATGTTGGAGAATTCGACTCAATGTTGCTCCAATGTCGAGATCGACGTCAGGTTTGATGCTCGCTTCGGAATGGCTGCCGCCACCGTTGCTACCCTCGTCGTCTGTGCTTTCGCCATTGTAATCTGAGCTGCTCCCAATTTCCTCGTCCTCAGTCGCGATGCCCTAGGCGCAGAGAAATTTTCAAAGTGTTGTAGTAAACTTTTCATCTGAATCTTTTAAAATTATTCAATGATGAGTCATCGATTCTTTGACTCTGGGGAAAAGAAGGAAAGCATACTTCTGAATCATAATCGTCCTGATCTTGAAGCTCCAAGCTGCCATCCTCGGAAGATCCTGTGGTCGCGGAAGTGGTGCGACTGCCCGTACTCCTGCTGGCCGTTTCTTTCGGCTCCAATCCACTTTCATTCCATCTCTCCGAATATTTGTGACTACGCTTTTTTCTCTCTCGCCGGTACAAGTACGCATTTCTTTCCAACCAACAAACATTATTACATACAATCACGAGCGCAACAACTAAAAGCGCACGCACTGTTTTTTGGCTGGCAGTTTCCAAAACTAATTTTTCTCTTTTTATATAACACAATTATGAGCGACTGAGAGCAAAAGACAAACTAATAAGAGACAGAAGAGATGGAGTTGCCACTCTATCTGTATCTTATTAGTTGTTGTCTTTTGCTCTCAGCAGCGTTGTCAAATCCGAGGATATTTTCAACTCGCACTTTTTTGCTTGTAGGCTCAGGTTGCCCTTTTGTCCCACAGCCGCTTTGTAATAACAACATTTTGTCCAAACTCCCACCACTTTCATGCGGAAAAGTGATAGTTGAAAATTTCTTTTTGACTTGACAACAATGGCGCTCTCAACCGCTCATACATGTAGTATAAAAAATACAACATTTCAAAATTACAATAATTGGCCATTTTCATGTTTAATGCATATAGGTATACAGGGTGATTCGACATAACCCGAGCACCCGCCGAAAAATTTAGATTCCTTGTAAAATTCCAAGACAAAATGATTCCTTTGCCACTTTTTACAAAACTCAAAAATAAAAAAGTTATTCAACTTTGAAATTTAAACAATAAATGCACTTTTCCAACAAATGATGATAAAAATGAGGGACCAAACTCTATCCAAATTTTCTCCATAATTTTCTGAATCGAAAAGTCCTTTGCCACTTTTCGCAAAACTCAACATCAAAAAAGATATTCGAGTTGCAAGTTTCAACTAACCACATTTCTCACATGTCAAACTCGAATATCTTTTTTGATTTTGAGTTTTGTGAAAAGTGGCACAGAACTTTTCGATTCAGAAAATTATGGAGAAAATTTGGGTAAAGTTTGGTCCCTCATTTTTATTTGAATAACTTTTTTATTTTTGAGTTTTGTAAAAAGTGGCAAAGGAATCATTTTGTCTTGGAATTTTACAAGGAATCTAAATTTTTCGGGTGCTCGGGTCATGTTGAATCACCCTGTATAATGTTGTCATTTTGTCACCTTTTTTTTATAGGGATATTTGAATGTCGCAGTTGTATTTACTAGAACCTCAAACAACTAAAAGATAAACTAAAAAATAAATAGATGCTTTTTTAATTTCAATACGAGTTTGAACCCTTACAACTTTCCCCTGCGTTTGACCTTAAATAATAATTGATACCGTTAATAATAGGGTACAATTTTTAATTTTCACGAAAAATCACATGAAATATTTAGAAAAATTGTGCGAGTGCGACAAAAAATATTCTTACAACTGCAATTGAGCTTTTTCCGCCAGGTCCCTTTGAAGTTGACGATTTTCTTCTGTGTCTTTGAGAACGTACTCTTCGGTTACGCACCGATCCCAAGAAGAATTCCAACCCTGAATCACAATTTGAAATTTTACAATTCCACTGTAACTTGTTGAAGAAATATTTCAATTAGATAGAAAACGAGTTGAAATTTATTACCTGGAAATGGATTAAATATTCTATCGCTTTCCTGCCGCGTTGGTCCTTATTTACTTGAACACTTAATACCTGCAATCACATACAATAAAAAGACGATAAAAATTATTATTATTATTACAAAGGTTTCAAAAGTAATATTGGTCCAACAAAAACTAGGAAATTTTTCTCATTTTGAAATATCAAGTAGTACAAATCTCGCAGAATAGGATTTTTTACATTTTAATGCAGGTCAGAATTTTATGAATAAAATAATTTATATTTTATGTAATGTTTTTTCGACAACAGTAATTGAACTTTATCAACCAATTTATTCAAAAAGTTTTAGTGAATAATTCAAGTGGAGGTACTGCTTATAAAAAAGAATAAAAAAGAATAGAAAATTTTTTAAATGTATACAAGCTGCAGTAGAAAGAAAATTTAATTCATGTCATTATTACAAGTTAAAAGCTTGAGGAATAATAATCAACTGTGATGAGATGAAAAAAATTATCACATTATTTATTACTGTGACTTGTTGAATATAAAAAATTGACTCTAAAAAATGCTTATATAAACCCTATCGGCCTGCGATTTACGTTCGCCAACGTTGGTGAACGTTGGTGAACGTTGACGAACGTAAATTAAGTTTTTCATCAATTCCCTGTCAAAAAATTAAGCAGAAAACGATGCTATAGGTAATTTAGCATCGCTCTGCAACTTAATCATACAAAAAATATTAAGAAATTCGAAAAAAATTAAAATCATATGACAATACTAAAAGCAGTGGTAAAATACCGACTTACACGGGCTGACTTCTCATATTGTCATATGATTTTAATTTTTTTCAAATTTGTTAATATTTTTTGTTTGATTAAGTTGCAGAGCAATCCTAAATGACCTATAGCATCGTTTTCTGCTTAATTGTTTGACGGGGAATTGATGAAAAACTTGATTTACGTTCGTCAACGTTCACCAACGTTGGTGAACGTAAATCGCAGGCCGATAGGGAAAAACAGTTTAAAAAATTTATTGCTATTATGATTGATAAAAGTATATTAGATTCAATATTTTTTTGTACTTGTTGTTTTCCGTTTACATTTTATCGACATGTTTATATACTATAAATTGAAACCTTATTATTACCGCTCCTCAAAATAAGTAGTTTTTCCATTTTTATATTGCAATTTCGCCTAAATTGTTTGTAAGGAAAAAGAATGTTTCCATTATTACATATAATATGATTTTTCTGACTAAACTAAATACTGATTAGGAAAGGCTTTAATTTTATCGCGTACTGTCATATACCTTGTCTAGCATAACGTTCATCGTGCCTACTAAACTGTTCAACCCTACTAAACTGTCATTTATAACATCACATCTTTAACAACACCGCATCAGAATAATAAATTTGCCAAATTTAATCACAATTATTGGTCAGAAAAAATATTTCAACTGAAATAATGATGTAATTTGCAGAAAGATAATATTAATTACTGCACTTGTCATTTCTTGGTTAAGAATCTGCTGCTGCTGCTCTTATTATTATGACTGATTTCAGTATTTGGCAGGCCAAACAAATTTTCGTTGCTACTGACATGATGCCAGCTAATAGTCGAAAAATTGCACATTTTCGTCAATATGGATTGTCAACTCGCAAGCAAAGTTCCGTCATGATTACTCGAGGAATAATATTTTTTTCCCACTATACTCGCCACCGCAATTACAATCCCCCTTTGACATTTCGAGCAAATGTTTGTTTACATGATTAAACCTAACCTCAAATAAGCTGCTTACACAAGAAATTGCATTACTCGGCGGCGGCTATTACTACAAGTAATAATGTAAAATTGCGATCGAGAAATGATGCGAAACGATATTATTTTAAAGAGGGAGGAGGAAAAAAAATCTACACACTTTTGAATCATACAAGACTTTGGCTTTGGTTGGATCCGGCTCGTAACACAGCACTTTTTCACCGTCGCAAAATTTGTATTTTCCTCCCCGAGTCGAGACCATTTTCTTCTTCTTCTTCTTCTTTCTCTCCTTGCTCAACGACAACAAAACCACTATTTTATCAATACTTTTTTCTCCAACTCATATATTTCATTGCAAGTTCAATTGTATAAACTTTATTAATACTACGCGTAATTCACGCTTGTTATTATTGTAAAAGGTTAAATAAGTAGTCGGGGGTAAAAATATAGTACATCGAACGTAAAAACGTGCGTTGTTAATTACACGGATTTTTTCTTCTAGCCAAAACGAACGCTCTTTTTTAAAAACAATCAATAAATATTAAGAGGTCGATTTTTCAAAAAGCGCAATTTTCGTCAGTGTTTATGTTGCTTTATGTTTATTATCGGATTGCGATTGGCACGCGTGTCCTGTGTGTCGAGTTATGTGTGTGTATGGGTGTGCAGTGCAGTGTTTCTCAACCCAATACAGTCACAATTTGTCGAGAAAAAATTTCTTACGGGTAATAATACTGGATATTTATATCATGAATATTAAATGAAATGAATATATAATAATTATTCAGAATGTCCTATACATATATATGTATTTAAATTTATATCGTACAGATATAATTATACATTTCTTGACAACAACACTGGCGTGCATGCGAACTGGCGGCGGTGCCCGCGTAAAAAGACGGTTGAGAAATGAAATTGTGGGATAAATCTGGCTTTGATTCTTGAATATTTAAAACGTGATATCTACTTATTATAGATACCACGTTTTATAGATTAAATCTTCAAGTTCAAACAGGGGCGTACGCAGAGGGGGGTTTGAGGGTTCAACCCCCCCCCCCGAAATTTGGAAAAATTGTGAATTTTTTTAGGGTCTTTAAAAAATTCTTCTCAAAAGTGAAAATTGAATTCAACAACCCCCCCCCCCCCCCGAAAACTTTTTCTGCGTATGCGCCTGAGTTCAAAAACATAAAATTCTGCATTATAAAGTTTGCCGTTAAATGAATTATATATATATAACACAAAAACTATTATTATTCTGTTGTTAAATTATTTTATTTTGTAACCCCTAAACATAACTTGTAATATTTTCCTTAAGGCTTGGATATTCATCAATTAAATTCTTGGAGAAAAAATGTAGACTTGAAAAATATTACTCAATTTATTGTGAGAGGCTTTGAAACAAAGTCTTTGACAAAAATTATGGATACATTACGAACAAACATTTTGTACTTGATCCTCACACAGTTTTTTTTTTCCTTTTTTTTACGAATCATGGAATCTGTGCATTATTGATTCGGTTTTATCTTGAGAAATTTGCTGTTGAATCAAACCCTTGAGTAAATTGGTGTCAATCTGTAAATTTTATCATGAAACTATGAATATTCGAAAAAAAGAAAAATTCATTTTCAATGTTTACAATGTTAACTAATTTGAATATTATTGTATATTATAAAAAAAAAAAGAAAGAAAGAAAAAAATGTTTGCACTTGAAATTTAAAAGTAAATAGATTGGGAATTTTTTTCGTACATCATATTCACTCAAGTGAAGAATAAATTTATACATTAAAAAGTTATTATTATCTATACAAAATGATTAAAATTCCCAGTACAAACACAGAACCATAGAAAGTTATATTCAGAATTTTTTTATGAAAAATACCGTTTCTGCATTAAAATCGACGACGTTCGAGCCTTGTAAAATCTTGGCAACATTTACAACCCACAAAGCGTTGTCATACTCGGCAATGAGAAAATTTTTATCATCTGCAGCAGCAGCAGGGCCAATGATGCTCAAGAATTCTCCTTTGTTCTTTTTCTTTCTGTAAAAAATAATCACATAAATTTTCTTCAATAAACCAAGTGATGAGAGGCAATAAATACACGCAAGTTGATTATTCATTAATACCTGTCCCAAAAAGAGTCAATGACATTTTGAATGGTGACAGAAGAAACTGCTATAGTTCTTTTGTTGAGCGGTTTGTTGTTGCTTGGCTTTTTTTCCTTTTTCATATTTTCGAGCAGTTTGACAAACTTGTTTCTATTAGCTTCAGCAAATTCGCTTTTGTCCACAGATTTATTCTTGCAACTCTGAGATTTCGGAGACGCTTGAAAACGCTCTCGTGCCAAATCCTGGTAACATCTTCGCTCTTCCTTCGGCAAATCTCTCCATTTATCGCTAATTATTTTTGCTATTTCTGCGTTCGTGAGATACGGATGTTGTTCTCTCACTGACGACAAATTCAAACACATTTTTAGATTAAAATTTTGAAAAGAATCAAGTGATTTCTGGGGAAATGTTACTTACTTCGAGGTAAACTTGAATTGCAAAAAATGCCAAAGCCAGTTCGGGAGGCAACTTTATTAGGCGCGCAAGTTTTTGATGTCTCAACTTTGCTGGGAGAAGACGCGCTGTTTTGGACAAAACTCACTTGGATTCCGCCCTTGAAACAATTTTTATTTCATAATTTATCAATTTTTTCGACTATTTTGTATCGCAAATAATTGTAAATGTAAAGAAATTTCTGAATTTCAGTAATGGTTGAAAATCATGAATGATTTTTATAAAAATGTATCAATTTTTACAATATTGAAATTCTTGCAATCTCCGGAATTTTTAAATGTCCGTCAACTCTTTTAACTTATCAAGTACTGTAGATAATATCTACAGTTTTGAATTCTGCTTCAATATTCAAATTTGCTAAAATTTTCCAATTGACTCAAATTCCGAAATTACCAAATTTTGCGATATTTACGATTGTATCAGCAAAGTTAAAGAGCATCAAGTTTTGATTCTTGATAACTTGTGAAAATAAATTGGGAAAAAGGACTACCCCTCCAGGAACGTGGCCTTTACTCCACTCAGCAGAACCAATTTTGACAACTTGTTCATGTCGCTTATCATCCGCCGATGAGGAAGAAAAAGATTGTCCACCGGAAATATCAGAACGGTCGTTGCTACTTGAGTGGGAATTTTTAAGCTCAATTTTTGAATAATCGATATTTTCGCTCGAGACATTATCAGGATTTTCCAACTGCTTTTCTATCGTTGTTTCTGAATTTTCGATTGCTGTTACGTCCAAGCATTCGGTCAAAATCTGATCGAGTTCTGGGTCATCTTCGAATCCGCAAAATTCCATAATTGCAGGAGATTTCGATTTATCGTCATTTTTTTCAGAGCTTCTCCCGTTTCACTTCTGGAAATTACAATATTATCGATAAGAATAAAAGTTGAATAAAGTTAAATCAATTCATAAATAAATCAAGTTGGAAATATGAACAATAGTTTCAAGATAAAATGAAATATACATTTTTATAACATGAATATAGGTTTACACTTGTACATAAATAAGGTATTAAAGGAATTATTTAAATTTGATCAATTAATAATAAATGTAAAAATAAAGATAAATTATCAGGTATAAACTATTAAATACATAATTATTTAAATTAGTATCATTTACGAATAATGTATTTCATTTAAAATTCTTTGAATGATTAAATATTTAATTTAGGTACAAATTCAAAACAAAATTCATGGAATTCAATAGATAATTGAACAACTTTTATTCATTTCAATAATTAGAATGATTGAAAGTTGGATAAACAATGGATTGTATAATTTTATAAATTAAGCCTACTTGAAATTGAGTATCTGCATAATCTAAAGATGATTCATAAAAAAATCACGAAATCTATTAATGTTTAGTACCACAATAGTATATTTTAGAGTATAAAACCAAGTCAAGTTAATGAAGCAAGTCCTAGTATTGAAAAAATTATCAGTTTTCATATGCGAAAAATTTGTTTACTTTTCCTCTGAAGGAATGAGGAGATTTTCCTTGGTTTTGTCTATTTCCATTTCAGAATCAGATTCGCTTAAAACAAGTGGATTCATATTCGCCAGAAAATCCTCAGGTTTGTTTTCTTTCTCTTCGCTACTGCTGGCAATATCATCATTCACGTAGTCTTTTTCTGCAAAATAATCCAATATGCATGAAAAATTTTATTAAAAAATAATTTTTTTATTTTCCATTCATAACATTTAATATATTCCAAATTCAAAGTAAGATTTTTAATTTTCACACAAGATGCACGCAAATTTAATTTTTGTCAGAGAATAAACGAATCACAAAGAAAACGTTTGTAGCCCAAATTGACGTTTATAACTGAAATTGAATTATTTTTTTTTTTGCATTAATCACAATTCTAGAATACAACAATTCTAGAATACAAAATCATTGATTGAGATTACTTTCATTATGGTTTTTAGAAATTTTCAGCAAAAATTAATTTTTTCATTATGTGAAAAAATATCGAAAAACAAAAACAAAAAAATTCGTTGAATTGAGAAAATGCACTTTTTTGAAAAATTGTATTTAATAATAATTCACTCTGTGAATGGTCGGGAAGTGCTTTGTATTCTTTCTTCTTGAATCCTACATTTATCATCAACTTTACCTTCTTCAACTTGGTTATTTTTTTGGAGATTCTTATATTTAGAAATTTTTTGAGGCTCAGCTTCAGTGGCAATTTTTCGTTTTTTGAAAATTGGCTGTTGGATTTCCGTCCTATTATCTTGAATGCTGCTGTCGCTAATTGTCGAATTATTATCAGCAATACTTTCAGACAGATCATGTTGGTTTTCTTTTTCAGAAATTTCCACTCCGTAGCAGTCGGCTACAATTTTTTCAATATCATCCAGAATTTGTTGCTGCAAAAGAAAAAACAATTCCAAATAATAGCGTGCAACATTATCAGCAATAAGGTATTTTTATTAAATATTTGCAAGTTGTTACTAGATTGGTAATGTAAATTTTGTTTTTATTAGGTTCGAGATTGATATCAACTTGTGATGGGTCGACTGTTATTTTCACAAGGAAAAATGGTTTCTTTGTAGTTTTGGTCTGGAAATACTCTGTAATTTTCTTAGTCATTATCTGAAAAAAAGATGCATTAGTTAAGATATTTTCGTGATTGATTGCCATAACTTGTGAATAATTCCGGTAAAAAAATTGTTATTTTATTTATCAAAATTTATATTCTCCCTAAATCCAAAAATTTGGAACGTCCAAAAATATAACATTGCTTGATTGTAAGATTAAAAATTTTTAAAGAAAAAAACATTTTACGAATTCTGCCAAAGTTTACCTTTTCCAATTTCTTGTTTTGTACAGGTCTGTCATTGACAATAACGAAACTTGGGCAACAAGTAAAATTATTCAGATCCTCCAATTCTCTTTTGGGAACCATCAGATGCAATTTCACCTGGTAAAAAATGTTAATAATGCCATTTATTTGAGAAAATATTCGTGTTATTGACAACTTTTATTTTTCAGAGCTCGGTTGATTTAAAATACGTATAATTATTATATTAGCATGTATTACGAATAATTATATATAATAATCCTACATCAAATATAATGAGATAGTAATGAAATTAAAAATAAAACATATGATGAATTTATTAGATGATTTATGAATAAGTAGATACTTGGAAATTTAGTTACAGCTTAGTAAAATCACGAGTGCTATTTTAATGAATCCAAGGCTGACAACTTGAAATTTGCTCGACTCCAAATTTCGTACGGTTTTGTAGCCAATGACAGAAACACATGATTCCATGACACTGCCAGAAGCTTGTTTCGACAAAATATCTTTGCCATTAACACTCAATCTGAAAAAAGTCATTGGCCTGCAAATACTAAAAGCCTTCAGCAAATGCTCCATTTCACTGACGTCTCGCTTCAAATTTTTTTGGTCCGATAACATTTTTTTTCTTACTGGATTCTTTGAATAGATCTCGTACTTCAACTGTTGTACCTGAAACAAAAAATTCCTTTTTTTAGTAACTAGTTTTGAAAAAAAAAAAAAAAAAAAAAAACACAAACCGAGTTCCAAAAATACCAAAATGTCCGTGAGTTGGTTCTGAATTTGTTATATTTCCATTGTGATCGAGATCATAAACTGTCGCAACAGAGTCATCTTTTGTTCTTGTCCTAATTGTGACATCGGCCAAAACACAGAGCGCGTGTAAAGCAATCCCTCGAAATCCATAAGTGGATAAATTTTCTGTAAAAAAAATTATTACAAAATCAATCAAGAGGAAATGCGTTGCCAATATTTTAGATGTATGCAATTTTGTAAAATAGGTGTGGATTTTTTTGTTTTTGTTTTAATTGAAACTTTTGAATTCTTTTAGAGATTGAAAAACAAGTTGAAAAAGTTGAGAAATTTATAAATGACAACAACCAAGTTTTGCATATATCCAACTCGACAAGATTATTAATTTCAAATGTAGCAATTGAGAGTAATATCTTCGCAGTGTAATGAAATTCCAAGTTTTATTATTTCAAAAATGAAAGCTCCGTACATTTAGTATTTGAATTGTTTTTGGGAGAATTATACAATGATTATACACTTAACTTGACTTGACACATAAACACCTCCGAAACATTTTTGTTTATTACAGTCCTTGATGAATTTGTTTCCAAAAAGTGTAAAATAATTTTTTAATCAACTGCTCACTACTGAGAAATTGCGCAATAGAAAAAATTGTAGATAGTAATTTTTAAGAATAAATAATACAAACGTAAATCTGTCATGTCGTGAATTTTACAAGTGTAAGATTTCAAAGCAACAAGAGAGGCATTTTCGTTGGTGATTTCAATCCCGTTGTCGGAAACTTGAATCAAGCAAATGCCATTTTCCACCTATCAGTCATAACAAATGTTTTTTAATAATTTGCTGCAAAATGGTAAAATACAATTCTACTTTTACACTACTCATAAATTTTAAAATTAATTGCTCAATAAATAACAAAGATTTGTATCCAATATATCCAATATTTATAATGTCAACGACTTTAACGAGACATTTAGGATAAAAAATAAAAATCAACTTACAAGATTTATTTCGACTTTTGTTGCAAAAGCGTCAAGCGAATTTTCTATTAATTCTTTGACAACGCTACAAATCGATGTTATAACTTGTGATGTTGTTATGAGTTTCACCGTTTCTTTATTTAACGCTAAAATCGACATTTTTTACGACGATCAATGGCTCAGCAGCAGTTTTTGCGAATAAACAACAAAAAAAGTTGATTCAAATATGCGTGTTCCTTTTTTTTCCTTATTGTTTTGATTTTGACTCTACTGAGAATTAGAGCTTTCGATCAGTGTTCAATTGATCCCTGCAGATTCTTCATCCATCCCCGTTTTGACGTTTTGTTTATGTAAATAAAAACAATCGTCTGGAAATCATTCACTTCATCAGTCAATAATCGACGTGTAAATATACATGAGTATACTATAATATCAGCAATAATGTCATTATTGAGCGTGATCAGCATCGAGAGCGCGCGCAACACGTGAAATAATAAACAAGCCGGCTTACCATATACTATAATTAATTTGTGTATTATCTACGAGTGGAATCGAATAAAACTCAGGAAATTTTAACGAGCCTTTTTTTTACAATTATTTATTATTAACTCGGTTAACTCAGTACTACTAAGTAAGTATACAACAGTTGAAGAAAAATACTCAGTTTTTGTTTGTTGTTGTTTACTTTCTCTGATTTGCTCTGATTTTCTCGCGTAATCAGCTGAAGCAGACGAAAGACTGTCAACAGCTGATCACAGCTGATTCGCTGACAGCTGAAAACGGCGTTTTCGCTGCTTCGGTCGTTTGCAACGTTACCGACGTTGCCGAGTCGCAACGCAAAACATTTTATTTTTTTTGTTTTATTTACTGATTAACTGCGGTGTATTTTCTCGTGGGTCATCATGTTTGCCGAGCGTAATTTTCATGATTTTCAGCTTCACCTCAAAAAGTTGAGGTAAACTGGTTTTTAGAATTTCCCATAAGATTTAGCCGTAGAGTTGTAAATTTTGCAACTTGAGCCCCTGCCGGAGCCGGACTCAGAAGCTTGGGTTCCAAAAATCTTCTGCACATTTTGAAAACATACGAAATTTAATTTTTTTTTTTTTTTCAAAAATTTTCAAAGTTTTTTTTGTTATTTTAGTAAAAATTTTTTTTTCACATCTCGACTTTTCTTGAACCCTACTATTGATATGTTCAAGTCCCATAGTCGTAGAATCGATTCATCAAGTACTTGACTGATGGCAATTTTCGAAAATTTCCAAGTGACAAACTGTATGGAATTAAAAAAAAAATTTTTTTTAGATTTTTTCAAAATTTACGAAATTGTTTATATAACTTTAAAAAGGCATAATCGATTTGTAAAATTCAACTTGCATTGAAAGCTGATATATAATTATCTATCGACTGAAATCATAAAAAAACCGATCTGTTGGTAACTTCATTGTTTATGAATTTAAACATGAAAATGTAAAGTAGGTGCAAATTTTACAAAACTTGATAGCTTTTGAAAAACATTACTGACTAAAATCATAAAAAACCAATCTGTTGACGGGTTCAATTTCTAGGTTGAAAATTTTATTGAAAAGAATTGAATCCAGAAACTTTTGAAATAATAATAAATTTAAAATTCTTTCCATGGTTTTAATGCATATATTTTCTTTTCAAGAAAAAAGTCATAGCAAAATAATGATGACAGCATTAAAGCCTTACAGATTTTGCAAAATCAGATTTTCTACGTGAAAATTCTGAAAAACAAATGTAAGCATTTATAAGTGGTGCTGAAAATAAATACAATATTTATGAAAAATTCCAAAAAGTTTATAAAAATATTAACAATAAGCGGTAACATTCAGGGATCTTACAAGTTTTCAACCAACAGAAATTAAGCAACTTTAATTTATGCAGGAATAATGTATTAATATTTCATATTTAGAATACATATTAATAATAATATTAATAAATGTAATAATAAAATTATAATTACATTACTATTGTTATCTGATTTTAACTATTAAAATTTGTAGAGATTGTTGAAACATTTTTTCTTACTATATACAGTAAATAAAAGATAATTTTAAGATAATCTTTTACTATTATTCCTTCAGACGTGAAAAAAAACCTGAGAAACATATAAATAACGCACGGCATCTTTATTTTGAAGATGCAACAAAATTAAGGCAAGATTTTGATTTATTCGGCATGACTGATTTTCAAGCCAGCAGGTCTGAAACCAAGATGATAAGTTTTTAATCGAGAATGATTTCATCTAATTACAACAAATCCTAATTTAAGACTTGCTTGCTCAAAAGTAATATTTTAATTTCAAGTCGCGCTTTGATTGAGTTGTACTTGAAATAAGATTCAGTTTTAAGACCACAGAAAAGTAAATAAAAAATTGTCTGGAGAATATTCAAGTATTACTTGGTGCAGTATGACGTTCACTCTAAAAAGTCAATCAATCAATAATTACGAGATGCAACAAAATTAAGGCATGACTTGATATTGAAATAATATTTAAAATTTATTTTCAAATGAACAGGTCTGTCGCCAAGAGAATGATTTTTGAATCGAAAATTATTTTATCAAATTATCATAAATCTTAATCTAGGAATTGCTTGAAAGCAATTATGATAATATACCAAATTCAAGGTACTATATTTAAATTTCAAGTTGTGCATTGATTTTGTTGTATCTTAAAATCTAAGATTGAATGTTGCCAAAAATTCAGAAATAATCATCAATTCAAATAAAATGAATGAATGAATGAATGAATTTAATTATTAATAAAAAATAGGAGAAATATGTTTAGAAAGTAATTCAGGTCTTTTGAGAAACTGCAGCCAAAAAAAATGTGATTGTGGAAGTTTCATCGATGGAAGAAAACAATATTGAAAAAAAAGTAAAACAAAATCAATAATTAATATTATGCAAAATGTGATGAAAATTTAAAAGGACATAAATATTAGAAAATGGAATGAAACTTGTATATTTCGGCAAGTGCGCGACATGGGCGGAACCTCAAAAAGTGTTTCCTAGCTCCCACTGCACGTCCAAGTTTGGAAATATAAAATAAAAAATTTGTATTACTTGTACATGCATGTAAGGACATAAATTAAATGATAAACATGATTATTGAATAAGAAGATAATTAAGCTTGTGTTTATGTTCTTAACTAATTCGCAATGCGACAAAACAAGTAAATTACCAATTACTAAAGAGGTAAATTGACAAATTGGCATGTTTCGTACTTGGAAATTCAATAAATGAAAATTCGCACAGCTGTTGATAATATATAAAGCAGCAGTATTGGAGATAAAATGTAGAAAATGTCGCAACGAAAACTATCGATTCATTCTTGAAAATGAAATGACTGGAAATGACAGGTAGCAATGACATGTATCGTGTAAAATGTTTCAAAAATGTTGACTAGTAATAAAATAAATATTTTTCCTTTAACAAACAGCTTAACCTAACTTGTCAATCACAGCAAATGAAACGTGACATTTGTCAATGACGCCTTTTACAAATGAAAGTGAGCATAAAATTTACCTAAGAATTTGTATTGCAATTTCAGTTTAATGTAGTTTCTAGATTGATAATATATGTATAATGTATATGTGCATTTTTGCTGCCATGACGCATAATTTGGTGTTGGAAGAAAATCAAGTGTTGACAGATAATTTTGTAAAACACCTGTCAAAACACTTGACCTCTCATCGATTACCAATTGTTGACATTTTTGAGGCCGGAAAACGATTTAAGAATAGTTTTCAGAATTGCTGAAAATAAAATGACGAAGCATTTAAAGAAAAGAGTTTAAAAATCGACGCAACAAAAACTCGATTCATTTTTCAAAACGACAAAATGAAATAGCAGGATGCGAAAATGGCTTACAAATATCACAAATCATGCCCAATAAATTAGAAACATATTTTCACTCACCTGCACAGAATGGTTTATAAACGACTGACTTAATTTTTTTCTTTAAAAGTGCATTCGCGCACATAACCCTACTTTCGACAAACATTACTTTAGCCCTAATTAAAGCAAAATTACTGGGTTTTCCAATCTGACACCAGCGTTTAATACGCAGAAAACCACTTTCGATTATTTTTAAGCACGAAATTCGCGGGCAAATCGTCGCGGGTAAATTGCTCTAAATAAGGAGTATATAATTATAAATTTAATTGGTAGGTTTTTGAGCCCGCAAACCACGAAAAATAAAAACAAATTATTCCGTGTGCATTTTAATAATCAATTTTCTCGTTGTAAATTGATAAATAATTGCTCACTCGCGACACGCACACGTCAACACACTTTTTTCATAGTCATGAATTAATAAATAATTAATTTTCCCAAAAGCCTCTGTCGCGTATAACAAACAGTCTCAAAGCCTACAATTATTGAAAGTACAAGTAGCTAACAATTTTACCTGCAAAATAAGGGGAAACATAACCTCAATGATTTTACTAACGTTTTCGTTGATTCCGGGCGTAGAATAATATCCCGGAAAACTATTTTGAGACGTCGTGGATCCAATCGGAGGACGTTCCAAGTCCTTTTTCCAGTGCACTAATCCTTCAGTTATATAAATAATTTTCACTTCACTCACGGGCATTTTGTGGCGAAAAAAACACTTCCCGGGGCGAAATTTTCTGGAATTTCACCACACACAAAAATTCCAAGCATTTTTCGTAACACTCGTGTAACGTTTCGAGTGCAATTGCGAGCAATTGCAATTTCGAGCAATTGTCGAGCATGCACGAGCGCGACGCCAACAGCTGATCAGCTGATCCGAGCTGATCGTCACGCGGTTGTTGACACTACATCATATATGTAGCAGCAGCTGCCAAACTTGACAGCTTGTTATAGCTGAATATGAAAAATTTAATAAACGTGTATGAAAATCGTTGATAAAGAGAAATTAAATAAACTAAAAAAATGACAATAGCAGAGACTACTATTGCCATTTTTTTGTATTCATCAATTTACTTCGATCTTTTGGAGCCAAATAAATAGTCAAAAGAAACTATTTCCAAGCTTTCGGTCTTTTTATTATTAGACCCTCCTCAGGGGAACTACATT